>PVHX01008438.1:15200-83720 GCA_004024805.1 Geosciurus inauris | reverse complement strand
TGTTTACACAATTTAAATTGAACATTTTAAATCATGTGAGTTAAAAGTATTTGGATCCATTCTTTTAATTTTAGTTTATGAGTGCTCTATATGTTGGATTTGATACACAAACACATGTAGACAAGACAATACACAAAACAAACAGCATGTAGATAAGGCAATACATAAAATGAGAAGTAAAGCCCTCTTGAAATAAAGGCATACCTTGTAAATTAGTCTCTGAGTAAAGTAGAGTGTAAAAAAAAAAAAAACTTGTATAGTTGGATAAAGTACATCTGATCAGAAATCTTAATTTAGGCATGCAGAACCAAAATCATGAACACAAAAACATAGAATTTAAGAGTGGAGAGTCCTAGAAAAATATGACATGGCTGTTAATTGTTTCAGTAAAGCAACATGACAAAAAAGGAGGAAGAAGAGAGGGAGGGGGAGAGAGAAACCTAAAGCTGATTTAAACAGACCTCTTTTTCCCTTTTTTTCCCCTTTGGTTTCAAGCCCCCTATCAGGCTTTTCCTTCCAATTGGAATGCAAACTCCAATTCAGTCTGGCTGTGGAAATTGCTGCCTGGGGCTTTTTAACCCCTTTTTCCCCAGTTGGTATTTAGGCCAGGTTTGGGTATAAAAATTTATAAAACATTACGTCCTTTGATTTTTGAGGAATGAGGCTAGCCAAATAAAAGACAGTTTTTTTCCCTTTTTCTTGGGTTGCAGACTGGTACTAAAGTTGTGACTTGGTGGCTTTGGAGCTGCCTGAGAGTTGGCGGGGGAGGGGTCATCACAGAGTGAATAGTCGGCTCTGTTGGGCTTAATTGCTGCAAGCTGGGACCCCAGAGCAGTGGCTATATTTGCATTTCTGCTTAAGGAAAAGGGGGCTAAAGTTTATCAAGACTTCTTAAAATACAGCTTGCAAGGGGAGGGGGAAGAAAAGGAAAAGCCTAAATATAGAGATCCCTTTATTTTTTAGTTAGGGCTAGAAAATTATATTAGTCAACATTAAGCCTACCTGTGTAGGTTAAGGAGATCAGTAGGCCATAAACTGACTAAAATTTTGACTTTGGCAGTTTCTCTGGATAGTTATCACATTCCTGCCTAAGAATCTTTCCTTTGTAATCTCCAGTCTTATTTATTTTGGAGGACTCATGTCAAGGCTGTTTACATCTAAAGTTGTATGTTTGATGGTAGCCCCAGTAAGCTGGGCCAAAAACCAGGCAGGATTCAATGGGATCCTGGGGAGAGGAGGAAGCCACACCTGAGGAGCCTGCAGGGCCCTGGGATCTGCAAGTGGGGTGGGTAACTTTTGCTTTTTGATAAAGAATTCCTAATGCCTGTCCATGTTCTGAGTGAAAGGTCAGGTCCCCTCATTCCAATCACTCCATGCATGGGAGCTGAGTATCGAATGGGGGTGCCCAGGGGAGGGGCATTCTTCTCTGGGGACATTCCACCTTCCAGTGTCCCCATCATCCACAGTTGAGGCAAGGTCGGTGAGGAGGGCCTCGGATTAGGGCAGGCTTTTGCTCAGTGTCCGTTCTCACCACATCAATAGCAGGGCTTCAGGGGTCTCTTAGCAGGTATAGTGGAACTATAAGCCATGGGAGTATTATGAGATTGGGTCAGGGCATGAGCCGTAGGGGCTTTGTTTGGGGCCTGAATTGCAGAGGCCAGGAGCTGACATTTAACTTTAAGATGTAAGGAGGGGTTTGAGTGGAGAAGGAAGAAAACTTTCAGATAGGAAAGCTCCAGATACTTGCCATTTGGGATCAAATATTCTTTTAAAGCCTATGGAATTTCTTTATTGAGAGTCCCATATTTTGGCCATGTATGTTGGCTTTCTAATTTGTATTTTGGCCAGATTTTAGTGCTGAATTTAATAAGACATTTTAGTTTGAGTCTGGTGTGGGAATAGTGGGTTTTAAAATTGGCAGAGAGATAGCCCAAGGGAGTGTCTTTGGGAATGGATTGAACAGTTCCCATCTTCGGAGAAGCTTAAAAGGGGTAACAACCAAGAACAAGGCATTCCCTGCTCTCTTTATGCCACCAAGATGCCAGTCATGAACCGGACTTCCCCATGAGGGTTTGGGGAAATGTCTTTCCCTCAATCCAGTGGCAAGGAGCTAGACACGACCTGACAGTAGAGTCTCTATTTCTCTGTCCAGCAGAGAGGGGGCAGAATCTCTGTCCAGCAGAAAGAGAGATATTAGCCAAATGGCTAGATCTCTGTCCAGCAGAGAAAGATTAGTCTAGAAAAGGTGGCAATGGAGAGCAAGGCATCCCCTGCACTCTTTATGCCACCAAAATGCCAGTCCCGGACTGGACTTTCTCCATGAGGGGTTGGGGAAACGTTTTTCCCTCAACCACAGTGGCAAGGGGCATGACCCCAAGTAGCCAAAAGGCGCGATCTCTGTCCAGCAGAGAGGGAGATGGGGGACTGATTTAAGAAGGGGTCTTACCTCTCTAAAGGGATGAGAAGGCCAGTAGTGGATGCACAAGCAAAATGGCAAGTAAGTCCCATGTCTTGTAAAGTTTGCTGAATGCACCAGGGAAGGGAAGGTAGGGAACAGGAAGAAGTGGGCTTTCCTTAATGCCAACAATGGGCTTGATATAAGTCCATTTGTTGTCCATGTGGCATGAAGCCGTAAGGAAGTAATGTACAGTTGATGTTTGGTACCCCTGGGGGCTGTCGGCACCAGATCTCAGATTTAAAGTTTTCAGTCAATGCTGGGGAGTGGCCCCAGCCAGATGCCTTCAGTCACTTTTGAGCCTTCCTCCTGACACACGAACCAAACTTCTCCCACACAGCAGTTGAAATTCGGTATCCCTAAGGGCTGTCAGGGTGAGGTTTTAGACCTAAGATCTTCATGCAGCACCAGAGAGTGGCCCTGGCCAGCTGCATTCAATTGCCTTGGGCCTGCTGCCTTTCCCTTGCACTGAGTCTCTCCTGCATAAGGTGGACAGCAAAGGGCACGGGAAGCACAGTCAGTTTGGATATTCAGCCGTAGCTTCAAAGAGCGGTGGCTGGGGGGTCTCCCAGTTTTCAGAGAGCTTTAGGGGTGCCAGATACTCAACAGTCACTCCCCAAGTCCCTTCAACTGTTTAACTGATTGTGGAGAAAGGGGAAGCTTTCATGGAATGGGGAAGCATTTACCTCACAGCCGTTTCCCGGTCAGGGGACCAAAATGTTAGCGCAGAAAGATCAAGACGGCAGTAGATGGCAGCAAACTTTACAAGTCATCTCAGGCTTTATTCAGGAGCAGGACTGCATGTACAGGGATGGACATACTTTCCTGGTGGAAAATGAGCCACTGAACAAAGAAAGGAACTGGGTTTTTATAGGTTGTTTCAGGAGATGAACTTAGGAATTTGTGAAATTAGGAACTAGTTTTCTTGGGCACTTAGGAATTTGGGGCTTGTTCCATCAATCAAGGAAATGGTCAGTTTTAGTGCCCAGGAATTCGGGCCCATTGGTCAGGGGGTCCTGTGAGTTGCGGACGAGTGTCTCTGGCCTGGTGAGGCACTCCTCCCTTATCTGCAACTAAGTCTCAGGGAAACATTTGTCAGGGAAGTGAGAGGTGTCAGCATAGGGCTCTTTTCCCTCAGGCTACATTATTTTCAATTCCCATTATCTATTAGGTGCCATGGGAGTTCCCAATGCCAGACTTATCCCCTCAGTGGCTGTGATGCCAACAGTCCACACACAGCCCATGGACAGCTCTCTACAGATGCAAATCCTAAGCAGATATATGATTTGCAGATATTTTCTCTGATTCCATAGGTTGCCTCTTCACTTTGTTGTTTCTCTGTTTCTGCTATGCAGAAGCTTTTTAATTTATTGCATCCCAGTTGTCTGGTTTGCTTTTTTTTGCTTGTACTTTAAAGATCATATCCAAAACACCATTGCCAGACCAATATTATGAAATTTTTTTGTCTGTTTTCTTTCAGTAGCTTTACTTCTTATGTTTTGGTTTTATGTTTAAATCTTTAATCTACTTTGAGTTGCTCTGTATATTATGTGAGATGAGGTCCAATTTCACTCTCCTGCTCGTGGTTGTCCAGTTTCCCCAATACCATCCACTCAAGAGACTGTTCTTTCCTCATTGTACCCTCTTGGCATATTTGTCAAAAACCAATTTTCCATAAATGTGTGAGTTTATTTCTAGGCTCTGTTCTGTTCCATTGGCTTCAGTGTCTCTCTCTCTCTCTTTTATGCCAGTACCATGCTGGTTTGATTACTATAACAAAATAGTATATATTAAATCAAGTAGTGGATGCCACCAGCTTGCAGAGGTTCCCTCTCATGATTATTTTTTCTATTTGGGATCTTTTGTGATTCCACATGAATTTTAGAATTGTTTTTTCTACTTCCATGAAAAATGCCATTGAAACATTGGTAAGATTACATTAAATCTGCAGATTGTTTTGCCTAGTATGCACATTTTAACAATATTATTTCTTCCAATCCATGAATATTGGCTATCTTTCCATTTATTTGTATCTTCAATTTCTTTTATCAATGTTGTAGAATTTTCAGTGTATAGGTCTTTCACCTGCTTAGCTTTTCTCAGTATTTTTGAGGGGGATGTCACTATTTAAGATTGTTTTGTTGATTTCTTTTTCAGATAGTTAACTGTTAGTGTGTAGGAATACTGCTGATTTTTGTAGGCTGTTTTTGTATCCTGCAACTTTACTGAATTCATTTATTAGTTCTAACAGGTTTTTCATGGGGTCTTCAGGTTTCTCTATAAATAAGATCATATCATTTATAAACAGGGACAATGAATATTCTTTCTTTCTGACTTGAATAACTTTTATTTCTTTTTCTGGCCTACATGCTCTGGCTATGACTTCTAGTACTATGTTGAATAGAAGTTATAAGAGTGGGCATCATTGTCTGGTTTCTGAATATGATGTCCAATGTGGTTTTGTCTTTATCATGTTGAGGCACATTCCTTCTGTATCTAAAAAGTTTTCAACTTTTCACTATTGAATATGATGTCTAATGTGGTTTTGTCTTTATCATGCTGAGGCACATTCCTTCTGTATCTAATTTTTTAGAGTTTGTGTCATTTGTCAAATGCTTTCTCTGTAACAATTGACATGGTTGTGTTTGTTGGTCTTTCATTCTATTTATATAGCATATCACATTTATAGATTTGCATATATTGAAACATCTTTGCATCCCATTTAACCACAGCGTATGATCCTTTAAATGTGCTATTGTATTTGGCCAATCCAAAGATTTTGAGCAAAGTGTCTAACATTTTCTGTGGGTGGGCTTGCTCTTGAAGTCCACAAGCAGACTAACTTGATGCCTGGGTCAGCAGGTGGGTGGGTTTGGAGCCTGGGTCCATAAGATTGGGACTGGAGCCAGGGTCCATAAGATTGGGACTGGAGCCAGGGTCCATAAGGTTGGGACTGGAGCCAGGTTTCACTGGGGTAGATCTGTTGATAGGATTCACAGGGGTAGTCTTGAAGCCTGGGTCAGTGAGGGTGAACTTGGGGCATGCTTGCATGAGTACCAGTCTGAAGCCTGTATGCACAGAAGCCAAGCTGGCATTACATCATTTAACCTGAGTCTACAGGGGCTATCCAGTATTGGGATGGAGACTGATGCTTTGAGATCCCACCTGGCACCAAGGGGTGCCAAGAAGTTTAGTACACAAGTACTATCCTGGAGTCTGAGTCTTTAGGGATCTACTTGACACTGGGTTTACTGGGACAGGCCCAGTGCTGGATTTCAGGGCAAAGACTAATGCTCACTTTCCTTTTCTTCTCCCAAGTGGAAGATATCTCCACTCTCTGCTGCTTGTGGTAGAGAGTGGTAACACAGATAATGCACCACTGTCCTTCTTACCATCTCCAATATTTCTACAAGAGGATGAACACTAGAACGTCATATTCTGCCAATGTGCTGGTGTGGGTTCCTTCTCTACAATTTTTCAAGTTATTATAAATTAGGGGGAAACAATCTTAAAATGAGAATTTTCCAAATCGAAGACCTCCTGAATATGCTTTCCAAGTTGGGATAAATCCTGAAATTTAGGCTGAATTAGTGGAATTTTGTGATCTGAGAATAGGCCAACTACAACTTATATTGCATTACCTTAACTTACCCCCACTTTCTTAAGAGCTGTCTTGGATTTTATTTTGTCCAGCATTGGCATGTGAAGTCCCAAAGTTTATAGAACATCAGATAAACCCCCAAATCTCCCAGAAACAGGCCTCTTCCCTCTTAGAACTGCACTTTCAGGAAATCCTAAGTGATAAGAAAAGTAAAAATGCTGCCAAGAGCTGTGTCTTTATTTCTGAAAGCAGGAGCTCCCTCAGGGCCAAACATTCCCTGGAGGAAGAGTTAGTTCAGGAAGAACTTTATAGAGTGTTCTCTGAAGGGCAGGGCCAGGCCAACAATTGTGGAGTCTGCATTGTTCTTGAGCTTGTGCTCTGGCCCCTGTGCCCTGGCTATGCCTTCAGCTCCCTTCAGAAGCCTCTCTGCTGGCCTCTGCAGCAGCTAACCCTCCAGTCTGCTCATTCTTCTATTTGCATCTGGATGTGCACTCTTGTCTGCAGTCTAAAGGAACCTCCATTCATTTTCTTCACTTACTACAAATTTTACTTGAAATGAAACATTTTTTCCACGTATTCTATTCTTTCAGAATATTTTTTAAACTAAGACTGGTTTTACTCTTATATGCTCCACTTTGGATGAAAGATTTTGCCATGTTCTCAGAACATCACTGCCCAGCACCCAAGTCCACCCTTGTCCTCCCAGACATCTATATTATTAACTTAATAATAGTTCTTGATACCTGAATAGTATTTTTTTTCACGTGTTGATTTCATTTGATCCTTCTAATAGCCCCATGAGGTGAGCAGGGAAGTTATTATTATTTTTTTCATATATAATTTATTTATTTGTTCTATTTAGGCTTACATGATAACAGAGTGCAATTTGATTCACTGTACATAGATAGAGGATAACATATCAATTCTCTAGTTCTAAGTTGTATATAATCACAACATATATGCAGTCATACATAAAGTTAGGGCTATGATGACCATCATACTCCACCACCTTTACTGTCCCCATGCTCCCTCCCCCTTACACCCCTGTGAACAGAGTTCCACCATTGTTCCCATGACCTTGCCCACATTATGGATCAGCATCCACTTATAAAGGAGTACATTTGGCATTTGGTTTTCTGAGATTGGCTTACTTCACTTAGCATGATATTCTTCAGCTCCATCAATTTACCTGTAAATGCCATCATTTTATTCTCTTTTATTGCTGAGTAATATTCCATTGTGTATATATACCACAGTTTCTTTATCCAGTCATCTATCAAAGGGCATCTAGGTTGGTTCCACAGTTTAGCTGTTGTGAATTGAGCTGCTATAAACATTGAAGTGGCTGCAGCACTGTAGTTTGCTGTTTTTAAGTCTTCTGGGATAGACCGAGGAGTGGGATAGCAGGCTCAAATGGTGGTTCTATTCCAAGTTTTCTAAGGAATCTCCATACTGCTTTCCAGATTGGTTATACCAATTTGCAGGTCCACCAGCAATGTATGAGCTTGCCTTTCCCCCCACAACTTCACCAACACTTATAGTTGTTTGTATTCTTGATAATTGCCATTCTGACTTGTGTGAGATGAAAACTTAGGGTAGTTTTGATTTGCATTTCTCTGATTGCTAGAGATGTCGAACATTTTTTCATATGTCTGTTGATGGATTGTATATCTTCTTCTGTGAAGTGTGCATTCAGCTCCTTGGCCCATTTATTGATTGGGTTGTTAGTGTTTTTGGTGTTAAGCTTTTTGAGTTCTTTATATAACCTGGAGATTAATGCTCTATCGGATGTGTGTGTGGCAAAGATTTGTTCCCAGAATGTTCACTTCATTGATTATTTCTTTTGCTGAGAAGAAGCTCTTTAGTTTGAATCCATCCCATTTGTTGATTCTTGATTTTACTCCTTGTGCTATAGGAGTCTGGTTAAGGAAGTATGGTCTTAATCTGACATGATGAAGATTTGGGCCTATTTTTCTTCTATTAGGCGTTGGGTCTCTAGTCTGATTCCCAGGTCCTCGATCCACTTTGAGTTGGATTTTGTGCATGGTGAGAGATAGGGGTTTAGTTTCAATTTTCTGCATATGGATTTCCAGTTTTCCCAGCACCATTTGTTGAACAGGCTATCTTTTCTCCAGTGTACTTGTTTGGCTCCTTTATCTAGTATAAGGTAACTGTATGTAAGTGGGTTCGTCTCTGTGTCTTCTATTCTATACCATTGGTCTACATGTCTATTTTGGTGCCAGTACCATGCTGTTTTTGTTGCTATAGCTTTGTAGTACAATCTGAGGTCTGGTATTGTGATGCCTCCTGCTTCTCTCTTCTTGTTAAGGATTGCTTTGGCTATTCTGGGTCTCTTATTCTTCCAAAGGAATTTCATGATTACCTTTTCTATTTCTATAAGGAATGACATTGGGATTTTAATTGGGATTGCATTGAATCTATATAGTGCTTTGGGAAGTATGACCATTTTGATAATATTGATTCTGCCTATCCAGGAGCATGGGAGATTATTCCATCTTCTAAGGTCTTCTTCAATTTCTTTCTTCAGTGTCTTGTATTTTGCATTGTAGAGCTCTTTCATCTCTTTTGTTAAATTGATTCCCAGGTTTTTTTTTTTTTTGAGGCTATTGTGAATGGGATAGTTTTCCTAATTTCTCTTTCAGAGGGTTTATCGCTGATGTATAGACATGCAATTGATTTGTGGGTGTTGATTTTATATCCCGCTACTTTGCTGAAATCATTTATTAATTCTAGAAGTTTTCTGGTAGAATTTTTTGGATCCTCTAAATGTGAATCATGTCATCCACAGATAATGATAGTTTGAGTTCTTTTCTGATTCGTATCTCTTTAATTTCTTTCATCTGTCTAATTTCTCTGGCTAGTGTTTCAAGGACTATATTGAATAGCAGTGGTGAGAGAGGGCATCCCTGTCTAGTTCCCATTTTCAGAGGGAATGATTTCAATTTTTCTCCATTTAGGATGATGTTGGCCTTGGGTTTAGCATAGATAGCTTTTTTAAAAAAAAATATTTATTTTTTAGTTGTAGGTGGGCAGGATATCTTTATTTTATATTTATGTGGTGCTGAGGATCGAACTCAGTGCCTCACACGTGCTAGGCGAGCACGCTACCACTGCGCCATAACCCCAGCATAGATAGCTTTTACAAAGTTGAGGTGTGTTCCTACTATCCCAAGTTTTTCTAGTGTTTTGAGCATAGAAGGGTGTTGTATTTTGTCAAATGCCTTCTCTGCTTCGATTGACAAAATCATATGTTTCTTATTTTTAAGTCTATTGACGTGATGTATTATGTTAATTGATTTCTGTATGTTGAACCAACCTTGCATCCCTGAGATGAACCCCACTTGATCATGGTGCACTATTTTTTTGATATGTTTTTTTACGCAATTTGCCAGAATTTTATTGAGAATTTGCATCTATGTTCATCAGGGATATTGGTCTGAAGTTTTCTTTCTTTGATGTGTCTCTGTCTGGTTTTGGAATCCATCTGGACCTGGGCTTTTCTTGGTTGGCAGGCTCTTGATGGCATCTTCTATTTCCTTGCTTGAAATTGATCTGTTTAAGTTGTGTATGTCCTCTTGGTTCAGTTTGGGTAGGTCATATGCCTCTAGAAGTTTGTTGGTGTCTTCAGGGTTTTCTATTTTACTGGAGTATAAATCTTCAAAATAGTTTCTAATTATCCTCTGTATTTCAATAGTGTCTGCTGTGATATTTCCTTTTTCATCGTGAATTTTAGTAATTTGGGTTTTCTCCCTCCTTCTTTTCATTAGGGTGGCTAAGGGTTTGTCAATTTTATTTTTTCAAAGAACCAGCTTTTTGTTTTGTCAATTTTTTGAATTGTTTCTTTTGTTTCAATTTCATTGATTTCAGCCCTAATTTTTATTATTTCCTGTCTTCTATTTCTTTTGGTGTTAATTTGTTCTTCCTTTTCTAATGCTTTGAGATGAAGAGTCAATTCATTTATTTGTTGACTTTTACTTCTTCTAATGAATGAGTTTAGTGCTATGAACTTTCCTCTTAGCACTGCCTTCATGGCATCTCAGAGACTTTGATATGTTGTATCAGAGTTTTCATTTGCCTCTAAGAATTTTTTTTAATCTCTTCCTTGATGTCTTCTGTTATCCATGCATCATTCAATAGCATATTATTTAGTTCCCGTTATAATGATGGAGTAGTTTCTGTTTTTTGATCTGTCATTGATTTGTAATTTTATTCCATTGTGGTCGGATAGGATGCAGGGTAGAATCTCTATTTTTTTGTTTTAGCTAAGACTGGCTTTGTGACATAACATATGATCTATTTTGGAAAAGTATCCATGTGCAGCTGAGAAAAAAGTGTATTCACTCGTTGATGGATGAAACACTCTATATATATCTGTTAAGTCTAAATTATTGATAGTTTCATTGAGGTCTATGGTTTCTTTATTAAGTTTTTGTTTGGAAGATTTATCCAATGGAGAGAGAGCTGTATTAAAGTCTCCAAGTATTATTGTGTTGTGGTCTATTTGATTCTTGTATTTGAGAAGGATTTGTTTGACATACGTAGAAGCCCCATTATTTGGATATTTATGATTGTTATGATTGTTATGATAGATATTTATCATAGATTTTTATCTATGATAAAAATCATAGATATTTATGATTGTTATGTCTTGTGGATGTATGATTCCCTTAAGAAGTATGAAATGACCTTCTTTGTCTCTTTTCACCATCTTTGGTTTGAAGTCCACTTTATTTGATATGAGGATGGAAACTCCTGCTTGTTTGCAGGATCCATGTGAGTGACATGTTTTTTCCACCCTTTCACTTTCAGTTTGTGGATGTCTTTTCCTGTAAGATGAGTCTCTTGAAGACAGCATATTGTTGGGTCTTTTTTTTTTTTTGGTCCAGTCTGACAGTCTATGTCTTTTAATTGGTACATTTAGGCCATTTACATTCAGAGTTTTTATTGAGATATGATTTGTAATTCTGGTCATTTTGTTTTGTTTTTGGTTTTTACCTTGAGTTGTTTTCTCTTTTGAATGGTCTTTCCTTTAGTGTAGTTCCTCTCTTTGTAAATTTTCATTGTTGCTTATCATTTCCTCCTCATGGAATATTTTGCCAAGAATGTTGTGTAGTGAAGGCTTTCTTGCTGTAAATTCTTTTAACTCTTGTTTGTCATGGAATGTTTTTATTTTATCATCAAATCTGAAGCTCAATTTTGTTGGATATAGGATTCTTGGTTGGTGTCTTGGTCTGGATCTATGACCAAGAATTTCTGAGCTCAGATTAATTTATCTAGGCAGATTCGTGGAGTGAATCACCAGCCTCACAACAGGATGGGTTTTATAAGCTTTAATATGAGACAATATAACAAAGCAAGCAACAGTTATACTTTGCAATATTGAATCTTGTATATAATGAATCAATAATATAGAAAAAACAAGAAGAGAGAGCAGCTCCAGCCCAATAAGCACTCATCAATCAACATCGGATAACACAACACAGGTTTGCAAGTACACTCAAAGCATCATCATTACCTCCAGCACCCAGCCTTGGGTAAAATAAACAAACACATAGGTAAGAGCCTTCCTCCTCAAAGCACCATCATCACCTTCAGAGTCCTTCTCCTCAAAGCACCATTCAAGATCTTTCTTCTTTACTCACAACAGCATCAACACCTTCAACACCTATCCTCAGGCAAAATCAGCAAAATCAGCAACAACGAGGGTAGGGTAAGCATCACAGGTGTGAATCCTTCATGTCCACTTAAAGCGTCATCATCACCTTCAACACCCAGCCTTGGGTAAAATCAGCAACACCAAGAGTGGGGTAAAACAGCACAGGTGAGAATCTGCCTTCCACCTGGCAAGTCAGTTTCCTTCTTCTCATCAGGTTCCTTCTTCTTACTCAAAACATCAGATTCTTTCTTCCCTGGTAGAAATTTCTTCCAGATGGATCTCCTTCTTCTTCTGTTGAGTTGGATTTCTTCTCTCTTGCTCCAGTCCAGTTGGATACCTTCTTTCTCCCATCCAGATGGGTCCCTTCTTCTTCTTCAGTCCAGTTGAAATCCTTCTCCTTCTTCTGGCTTCTCTCTCCTTTGGAGGGCTTAAAAAGACACAGCAACCCCTCCCAACATGCAGTCCAGTGTTATGCAGCTGGCCTTAGGCTGTAAAATCTCTGTGAGGTGGGAACTGGCTAGGTTCCAAAACTCACAGGATCAAAGGCTGAAAGTTTTGAGGCACCAAGAGCTCGTTAGTCAGATGGCCCTGAACAATAACCTTGAGGGTGCTTCCTCAAAGTTTTTCCAAATTCCTCACTAACGAGCTCCCCTGTCCTAAGTTACACTCAAGGACGGGCCCATATTATTAACTATCTATACAGTTGGCATCCCTTGTCTTTCAGGGCTTGGAATATGTTATTCCATGATCTCCTGGCTTTTAGCGTCTGGGTTGAAAAATCTGCTAAGATACGAATTGGTCTCCCCTTGTATGTAATCTGGTTCCTCTTTCTTGCAGCCTTTAAAATTCTATCCTTATTCTGTATGTTGGGCATTTTCATTATAATGTGCCTTGGTGTAGATCTGTTGAAATTTTGTACGTTTGGTGTCCTGTAAGCCTCTTGTATTTGATTTTCCATTTCATTTTTCATATTTGGAAAATTTTCTGATATTATTTCATTGAAGAGATTGTGCATTCCTTTGGTTCAAAATTCTGCGCCTTCTTCTATCCCAATAAATCTTAGATTTGGTCTTTTGATGCTGTCCCATATTTCTTGTATGTTTTGTTCATAATTTTTTACCATCTTCACTGTATGGTCAAGTTTCTTTTCAAGATTGTATATCTTATCTTCATTATCTGAGGTTCTGTCTTCCAGGTGATCTAGTCTACTGGTGATGTTTTCTATTGAATTTTTTATTTGGTTTATTGTTTCCTTCATTTCAAGTATTTCTGATTGGTTTTTTTTCCACAATCTCTAGCTCTTTCTTAAAGTAAACTTTTGCTACTTGTAATTGCTCTCTTATCTCTTTGTTAGAATGATCGATGGTTGCCTTTATTTGCTCACCTATTTCTTTGTTGGATTGATCAATTTTTGCCTGTAATTGTTCATTTATGTCATTCTTTAGTTCACTGATCATTTTAGTTATGTACATTTTGAATTCTTTCTCTGACATTTCAACAACAGTGCTGTCAATGGATTCTGTTACAGTGGTATCCAGGTTTATTTGGGGTACTTTCTTCCCTTGTTTTTTCATGTTGACTGTGTGTCTTCTTTTCTTGAAATACTAATCTGAGGTATTGCGGCTTCTATCCTATAATCTTGTATTGACACTCCGGATTACCTGTGTCTCACCTTGGAGCTACTTCTGTTGCCCCAGTGTCCCCAGATGGGCACTACTGCCACTAAAGTTGGTGGTGGAGGTAGTGGATGTACCTCTAGAGGGAAGTGGGAGTGGCCTTGGCTGGGCTCCTGAGGCGGTCCCTGAGGGCTGTTTTGCCCCTCTCTTGCACTCCTGCTGGTGAACAGGAACTCTGGAGCAGAACTGAGGCAGGCCCAGAGCACACTAGGGTGTGGCCTCTTCATGCTGGGATCTCTGCAAGCCACTCTTACCCTGGGTATGCCTTCCTCTGTGGCTAGCAGCTAGAAGCCCCTGGTTTCCCTTTGGCTGGACACCCATGGAGTTTCCTGAGGGCAGATCTGGGCCCTTTGTGGCTCCTGCTGGTCCACAGGAACTCTGGAGTGGAACGTAGGCAGGCCCAGGCTGCCCTTGGGCAGGGCTGCCTCTGTTGGGGTCTCTGGAGCAACTCTTACCCTAAATTTGGGCTCCCCAGTGGCTAGCAGGTAGCAGTCCCTGGTCTCCCATTGGCTGGTCTCCTGTGGAGTTTCCTGAGGGCGGATGAGGGCCCTCTGTGGCTCTTGCCGGTCCACAGGAACTCTGGAGTAGAACTGGGGTAGAACCAGGCTGCCCTTGGGCGGGGTTGGCTCCCGTTGGTGTCTCTGGAGCAACTCTTTCCCTGAATTTGGGCTCCCCAGTGGCTAGAAGTAGCAGTCTCTGGTCTCCCTTTGGCTGGACAACCGTGGAGGTTCCTGAGGGTGGATCAGGGCCCTTTGTGGCTCCTGCTAGTCCACAGGAACTGAAGTTATTATTATCTTCCCTTTCTATACAAAGAAAATGAGGATCCGAGGAGGACTTGCCAACTGTTGCATGGTGAGTGAACACCCTAACAAAGAAGTGATCTGTTTAATGGCACTAGTAAAACCAAGATTTTAGCATAGCATTTGTGACCCTTCTCAATCTGCCTGACATAGAGCCTTTGCTATAAGCATTTTTCTCTCATGAAGAAAGATTGGTTAGTAAAGTATCTCTCTCTCATGTCTATATGATGAGCCTCTGAGATCAGAAGCAGAACTACTTATCTCTGTATCCCCTGTGTGTAGAATAGGGCCAGGACTACAAGAAATATGAGTAAATCCTTGTTTGAGTCCACAATGCAAGAGATGAGTTTCAGCATTGCCTAAGCTTCTGCCTTTTTCAAAACATGGAACCTTTTCTTATCATTTAGTGTATGCTTAGCACCATTTAACTTCTCTCACCAGATCTTTTCATCAGATCTTCTGATAGATGAACAGCTAGTAGTCTCCAGCATAAAGGCCATGTTATTCTATTACTGCTGAGAGAAACAAACTCTTGATTTTCTACCCAGATTATCCAAACATAGAAACAGAATCACACCTGAAAAAGTGAACTTCAGCCAGATTATGCACCACCAACACACAAAATCTCAAAGAAAAGGACCAGAAGCAAATTTTTATTTATTTATTTTTATTTATTTATTCTACTTAGATATACATGGTAGCAGAACACATTTTGATTCATTGTACACAGACAGAGCACAACTTTTCATTTCTCTGGTTGTACATGATGTAGAATCACATCATATATGCAGTCATACATGAAGCTAGGGCTGCGATGTCCATCTCATTCTATCTTTACTGTCCCCATGCCCCTCCCTTGACCAAAGTTCCCCAGAAGCAAATTTAAACCCATTTTGATCTGCATAATCCTTCTGCATCTTGATAGTATCCTTTTGTGGTGATGACAGTGAGCTCGGGGGCTAGCTGGACACAGTAAGGTCTCTCTGTCTATAATCTGAGCTGCTCTCCCATAATTTAAGAAGGGGAGTTCTTACTTCTTTGCTCACTCAAAGCACCAGCTCACACATGCCCTGTAGACAATACTGGCAAATGAGTCCTTGAAGGGTAAATTATTTGAACAACCATTGCACTCTCATTCCTCTCCCCCAATTTATTTTTCTTATTATCTGAAATGCAGCTGAGCGAGCACACCTAGAGGTCTATTTCTGTCTTCCCACACCCAATAAGATGTAAGTGGGAAAGAGATGTCCACCTGCCCACCAGGTAGACACTCTTTTTCCACCACACTCTTTTTCTCTAACGAGGAGTTCTACTGGGAGGTCACTGCACAGCAAGGAGTGATGTTTCCAGGTTCCATGAATGGATGAAACCATGTGACCAAGTTCTAATGAATGTAATATAGGTGAAAATCCAGGTTCCCACTCTCTCTTTTCCACTCACAGCAGATGTCAATGCCCAGGACGACCTTGGAAGCCACACATTGAAGAAAGAGGAGCCTCCAGTCATCTCAGTCCTTACAGGAACACAATGAGCTGAACACTTCCTTCCACCACCCTTGCTGCCCATTTGACTTTACAGGAGCAAGAAATAAACTTGCACTGTGCTTACTCACTGAGGTTTCTGGGTTCTTCTGTTACAACATCTAGTATTACATTTAATAATATAATAAGTTCCACAGGGACACACTCAGCTGTTTTACTCAATGCAAAATGCTGCCTGGATGTGACAGACACAATACAGTATTTCCCTACCTGCTTATCCACGGTTTTGCTTTTGATAGTTTTGGTGATCTCCTCCAAAAGAAAAGTGTTCCTAAAGCAATTAGGGGTAGATCATGAGCCACATCAGACCTATTCTCTAGAACATATTCAGTTTTTCTGGAACTCAGGAGATGCCAGAAACTGGACTGGCCTCCTCCAGAGAGTCTTCCTTACAGCACAGGTCACTTAGTGGTGGAACTTCCCTTCCAACCCGTGTCACATTTTTGGAAAAGGTCTGCCCTTCTCTCCAGAATCTGGAAGGCCAGTTGATGGGTCACACTTGTGTATTAATATTTGAGATTTCAGCTATTCATGGGTAATCCTGAAGGTTCCTGACATTTTTCTGAAGATGAAATTTTGCTCGTGAACTATGGGATGCAGCAGCACCTCAGTGCACTGAGCAATTCAGATTGAGAGTTTTAAGGGATTACTTGTTTTATTAGCTTGAGTTTAGTGCGGGATTGGGAAAACTGGGACATGCATACCTCTTTACTATATAGCAAGTAACCTTAGGCTCTTTTAGGAAAATATATAGTTGTCACTATAAATGGTGCCACCAAAGGCCTCCAGCCCTGAGGTCAGTCCTGAAGTCTGAAGTCATCTCCATAGCGGGAGACTTTATGAGGAGGACAAAGCTTTATGAAGTTGCTAATGTGTGCCAGGTCCTAGGTGAGATATTCTTTATGGATTCCACTTATCTTTCAAAAAAACCTCTATGATATGTGTGTGTGTGTGTGTGTGTGTGTGTATTATTTTATAAATAAGGAAGTTGACTAAGCTCAGAGGTTAAGAAAGTCACATGACTGATAGAATGAAACCAAGATCTGAACCCAAGTCCTGTGATTCCAGAATCTTCTGACAACAACAAAAAGCAGAGGCTAGGCTTTCCTAGGCAGACACCACCCAGAACAGCCCTTTCACATTCATGGAAGAGGAGGAAGAGGAGAGAACACCTCATTTGTGGAGCTCTCACAGACACTGACTTAGCAGCTGTGAGAGGGTTTGGCCTTGAGAGTACCAGAGTGAGGAGGGTAGAGACCCGAGAACACGTGCAACATGACACAAGCAGGCGTGGGGTTTTCAGGCCTGTCCTTTAACACATGGAGATGGTGCATTTCTGTTTCTGCTCTTACAGTTGCTGTAAAGAGCTCTGAGGATGGAGATCATGGAGGGAACGAAGTCTGATACCTCACCATGAGAATCATGGAAAGCTCTGTGATCCTAAACTGAAAGGTAGAAGGTAAAGAAGTTACAGGAAAGAAGACCCAGAGGGTGGGAGATCAGCATAACCAGCATTCCCTCTGCCACTTCGGCTCTTTGAGGACCTAAGGAAGGGACTGGGTCCCAGGTTCACTCTGCTAAGAGAAGTGAACAACGGCCACCTCCCTCCAGGGCCCAAGATGTACAGAGAAGAGTGGAGGAGAAGCACTTTTATGAGAGATGAGGAACACTTGGACTTGGTCTTGATTCTGTCAGGATGACCAGAAGCTTCTAGAAAGCAGTGCCCCCTGGTGGCTTAGACACGTCCTGGAACATGGAGGGAATGTGAACCTGGAAGGGAAGATATTAACCCTTCATTTCTAACACCTGTGGTCCAGAGTAGAGAGAATGATGGATTCAGCACTATAAGCAGAGAAAAAGGAAAACAGAAGAACAAGAGGAAGGAATAAAAGAGGGGTGGGTCCAAAGAAGGTGAACACAGAATGGTAACCATGGTGATCTCAGGGACCACTCCATGGCTTCTTGGTCAAGTTTCCTTATCTTGTGATTTTCTTTTTCTTTTTTCTTTTTTTGTACCCAGAGGCACTTAACCACTGAGCCACATCCTCAGCCCTTTTTTATATTTTATTAGGAGACAGGGCTTCACTAAACTGCTGAGGCTGGCTTTTAACTCTCAGTCCTCCTGCCTCAGTCTCCCAAGTAGCTGAGATTACAGATGTGTGCTACCAGGCTTAGCTTCCCTGTGATTCTTTTTGTTGTGATGGCTATTTTTAGATTACCATCTAAAAATATATTTTGACATTTTATACATACATGGAATATAAATTATTCTAATTAGGATTCCATTCCTGTGGTTGTACATGATGTGGAGTTACCCTGGTCGTGTATTCATATATAAGGATAGGAAAATTATGTCCAATTCATTCTACTGTCTTTCCTATTCCCATCCCTACTTCTGTCCCTATGATTCCTTTTTTTAAATTATTTTTTAGTTGTAGACAGACACAGTACCTTTATTTTATTTATTTATTTTTATGGGATGCTAAGGATCAAACCCAGTGCCTCACACATGCTAAGCAAACACTCTACCAACTGAGCTACAACCCCAGCCCTCCCAGTGATTCTTGATTGCCTTCTGTCTCCAGTTGAGTAGCCAGAGGTTAATAGTCCCTAGTTAATGGTTAATAGTCCCTAGTAACCTGGCAACTGTAATTTTTTAGTCTTGATGCCTATCAGTATTTTCACTAAATCAAAATTTCCTTTTCATCATCTCCATCTTATTATCACCATTATTCTGAGAACCCTGTATAGAAATAGGAACCAGGGAAATAAGAACCTGGGTGCTGGCAGCCTGTAAATGGGTCACACAGCCCCTGTGGCTATGTCTAGGGTGCCAGAGAAGCCACAACTTCCAGGAAATGCACCGAGCACCCTGCCTGGAGGCTTGAATGGGCTTCAATCATGTGTCTCTGAGCAAACATTGTGAACTTAAAAAAGAAAAAAAATTTCAGAAAGCAAACTTTATCTGCATCTATATCTGTATTTATATCTATATATCTTTATCCATATCTGTATCTATATTTATATATCTGTTCCTAGGCAAAATCTTGCCAAACTCCCCTACCCCTGCTATGAACAGAGTCCCCATTGATGTGTCCTAGAGCATTTTGGAACCAAATAGCTGGTTGAGATGAAACCATGGAACGAGTCCCAGGATAAGAGAAGAGGAATTCAGTGACACCCAATGATCTGCTCCTTTCTTTGTCACTTTTGGCCAGCCCTTTCCCCATCTGTAAAACTCCAGGGCCCCTTCCAGCTCTGACAGTCTATCATATTAGGGTCTGGGATAGTGCTGGGTATCATTGTTTTTACATCTGTCTTCCCAGTGGCAAGACCTTCCTGTGAGTGTGATAGCCTTTTATTCATGCTTTCTGAGTCGTACCCATTTCTGAACAGGTTGTGGCAGTGCTACAAGATACTCCCACTTCTATTGCACATTGGTGTGGCTAGAAGGCTAAAGAAAGAGTTGTCATACCAGATTACAGAGGCACTCTAGCCTCTTGGATAACTGTCATTTTCATGTAATCACTAGACTAGTATTTTCTAATATAGAGTATCCTTGAGTCAGCCTTTCTTTAGTAAGTCTTTCAAGTTTGCTTAATTTTCTTGTGGCATGACCAAATATGTTGTCAGCTTGAAACTCTCGTCCACCAAGCTGTAAGGTGAACTCCTTTCACAGATCTACTGAGGGACAGAGGTTACGAGAAGTCTTCCTGTTGGCAAGGTCTGGTGTTTCTGTACACTAGCCTGAAAGTAAGTCTCCTCATAAGTATGATGTGGTTCATAATAACCCCACCCTGAGGCCCAGGCAAGAAGGCTTTGCCCTGGGCCAGCACTCTAGAGGGCTCTCCTGTGGCAAGCCTCTCCCCACTGAGTAAGAAGTGCACTGGGCTTGAGGAAAGTGACCACTCAGAGTCCATGTCACAGCCCTTACAGCACACCTCACATGCCACAGTGCCTCCCTAGGTCCCCTGGGGTGACTCCTGGGGCAGTGGGCTTAGCTTGGCTATCTGGGCTATGTTATCCCCCATGTGCTTAAGAATTGACTGGCACAGAGTGAGAGAGCTGGGGGTGGAAATCACAATGGGAAAGGGGTGATACTGTTGTGAAGAGTCTGGAAATTATCAATTAAAACCTGATCTTTGAGATAATTATGAAGGTTTGTTTGTCAAGTGAGGATCATAGGGCATTTTGATTTTAAGGTTTTGTTATGTTAGTTTGCAACTTACAAATATGTAAACATATAGAACATATCTCCATTTGCCCCACGCCCTGTAAATGTAGATGTAGGGGAGATCTGGAAAGTGGTGTCTTCCCAACAGCTTGTAGATACATGGTACTTCCCTGCATGGGGGGATTGGTTCCAGGGCCCTCTACATACATTAAAACTCATGGATTCTCATGTCCTTATGTAAAATAGCCTTGCATTTGCATATAAACATCATGTACCTTCCTGTATAGTTTCAGTCATTTCCAGATTGTTTATAATATCTACTACAATGTGAATGCTATGCAAATAGTTTTTATGCTTATTACTTAGGGAATGAGAGGCTGTACATGTTCAGTACTAGCATAATTTTTCTTTTTGAATATTTTCTGTCTGGGGTTGGTTGAATCCACAGATGTGAAAGCCACAGATATAAATAGTGAATTGTTTATTATTAAAGAGGAGGAAAAGTAGGTGAGCAGTTACAAAGACACACAGCTTTAGAGGGAAAAAAAATCTCCCCTAAAAATCAAAGCAAGGCAACTAGACTTCAAGTCTAGCTGCAGCCACTCCGCCTTAACACACAGGACCGTGCCACTGGGCTCAGCTGATCCAGGCCCCCTTCTGGCCTCATTTATGGCCACCTCTCCCACACCATTTATCTGTGGCCACAGACTAGTTTTGGTCCATAAGCTCAACCACCATTTTCATGCCTCCACGCCTTTGCCTGGGTCATTTGCTCAGCCCAGAACTCCTTTTCTTTCCTTCTTCCCCTACCAAAATCCTTTAAAGCTCATCTTCAGTGTAACCAGCTCCTCAAAGTCTGTGGCCTCAAACACACACACACAACCACACCATCTATCTCCATTGCATTTTGTACCTTCCTCTATTGTGGCATATAACACAGAAACTAGATTTTACTTGTTTTCTATCTGCAGTAGCACAAGAGCAGCCAGTAAATATTTGCTCAAAGACCTCTGCTCAGCTGCAGAGGGCTGAGGGAAAGTCCATTTTCATCTGAAGAAATAGGTTCTCAGAGTGAGTGAGCAGCAGAACTTGAGGTGGAGCCCTAGCTTTTAATTCCAGAGTAGTGTCCTTTTTCCATCTACTGGACCCCTGAGATTGCAACCTCTATTCCCTGATTGTTCTCTTAACCAAGCTGTTTCTTTCCACCAAGCCTGGTAACCAACCAACACAAATCCATCAACATTAGATTGGACCAACAAGGAAGAGTCAGGGGGGTAAACCCTCAATACTTAACAAATAAAACAACAACCATGGAAGTTTACAGACAAGGAAGTGATTTCCACTTAAATGAACCCCAGTTACCAGAAATGCTGGTTTAAGGGAAGTAGGACTTCCCCAGAAGTGAGCCTGTCATACAGGAGTTATGCTTGGCTTGAATTTTTGCCATGGGTGATGATTGCAGGAAACTGACTCATGAAGAACATTCCTGAAGTGGTTTGGGAAAAAATGCTTACTGAAGGGATGGAAATGGGCCAAAATGGGTGAATGGAGACTATAAAGAAGGAAGAAGTGAGGAAGGGACAGATGGGAAAACAGGTCTGGGCAGAAGGTGAGGAAGGGTCAAAGAAAGCCAACCCCAGGCAGAGGAAGGGTGAGCCAGTGCCCCTGCCCACTTCTGTGGCCTCAGGTTCCAGTGGCATGATGCCAGCTGGACTCCACACCAAGCCAGCTGGGTTGGTTCTGGCAGGAAGTCACTGAGAATGAGTGGGACAGGGGCTCTTCTGCCCCTATGCACTAAAGGCCCTGGAAAGTAAGACAATCTCTTTTCATTTCCCTGTTGGGGAAGGAGAAGCTGCCTGCCAACGGCTGGAGCAAGGTCCCTTTCCCCTCTCAAAGCTCCCCCAGCTTTCGTTTGTGCCCTTTCTGCTTGGCCACAGAGCAGGTGGGCTGTCTTTCATTTTTACACTGTGTAGGCAGCATGATGCAGTGTTGGGATCTGCAGGATGAGACAAGAATATGGTAATACCCAACTCGTGTAGCTAAATACAGCTTTTCAGAGTCTAAGAATAGGGCATGAGAATCAGATATCAACTCCAACAAGCAGTAATAGGCATGACCTGATTAAAGACTTACTTTCACACGCCCAGGACCTGCTCCCTCCCTCAATAAGGACCTGGAGCTCCATCTCTTTTTTACCAGCAACCACTAAAAGGAAAGGAAGCGTGGAGAACAGGGGAAGACATCATTCGCGTGCAAGGCTTAGCAGAACTCTCATGTGCTATTCACATTTCCACCAGGAGCTTAATTGATGCCAGCGCTACAGCCTCAAAGTGTCCTGCAGAGCCACTGGCTGAGGATTAGTCACAGACAAGAGCTGGTAGACCAGCTTCAGAACAGACATGATAGCGGTAGGAGCAGTAAGTGGCACTGTCTGAGATATGGGTGCCAGCAGTCACCCCATCATGTCCCCCTAATTATGGTGTGCTCTCTGACTTGGGAAGCCCCACAATTAGTTCTGGGAAGCTGTGTGAGCAGAGGGGACCTGTACCTGACCTCTCCTCTGGAGCACCCCAGTGTCTTCAGATGGGCAGTAGGCAATGCCACAGGTGTCCAAGGAACCTCCCTGAGAGGATGGTCTCAGCCCAGGCATTCCCACTGGAGCTCTGCTTATTCCTGGCTTCCTACATCAGCCCGATGGTTTCATTTGCACACCTTGTGCCAGAGTAACCTTCAGGAGTTGGGAAAGAATGCTTTGCTATTTTGGTTCCCAAGTCTTGCCCCTCAGGACTTTCCTTTCATACATGTAAGAACTAATTTTTGTCACAAAGCAATTTTTTCCAGGACACACACACACACACAGTCTAATACCAGTCCAGTAAGTAAACCTCCAGAAGAAGTTTCAAGGGGAAAGGTGCTAGAGATGAGATTTAGGCAAGGGAATAACTAGAGATCTTATGTTACAGGCATCCTTATCATATGTGGTATGAGGGCACGGGGTGAAAGAGGCACAAATTCAAATTGTTTGTAAATCTCAGGGTCCTGTTCACTGGCTTTGCACCCATAGGCAAGATCCTTATATTCTCTCAACCTATTTCCCCATCTGCATAATTGAAATAGTAATATTGTCCTTACCTGGTTGTTCTAAAAAGACAGTATTTGTTAATGGCCAGGAGTGAAGCAGGTATTTAAGTAACATTTCTTGAAGCAGAAGTTGGAGTTTGGCAGTATTTATATTGTATTTTAGACCACTCTCCCAAGAACTTCCTGGACATGTGCATCTAGCAATTAACCAATGACGCTCTTTAAGCACTTCCCAGGGAAACACTCCTGCAGCCCACATTCCACACTGAGACATACCAGTGACCACTCAGGCCTGGAGGGAGTATAGGCTTCTGTGTGCAGGCCAGACTGCGTCACAGTGCTGAACCAGGGACACAGGGCTCCTTCCTCTCACTTGCAGAGAACCAAGCAGAGATTAGACCAAGTGGTCTTGGACACCTTGCAAATCAGGGCTTCAGGATCTTCACAGATCAGGTCCTATCTAAGAAAATGTTTAGTGGCCCAAAGGACATCAGTAAAGAGTCAAGTTAGAGCAAAGCACTTTTTAATTAGGTGCAAAAGACCTTATGAGCAATCTCATATTCTCTCTCCCCCCCTTCTTCCAAGCTCATAAATACATAACGTGTCTTACATTGTGCTCCTGATTCTTTATGTGCAACTACATTTGGACCAGCAGGCCACGATTTCTGAAGCCTGGAGAGATTTGAACAAGGCAAACCTGGAAATGATACATATTACTCAGGCCAGAACCAGTCACATGTCACATGCAACTTCAGGGAAGTGTGTCCATCCATTACCTTAGGTTAGGTTAAACTGCTAAAATATCTACCCGCAAATATCAGTGGTTTGCAGATATAGTGATTTCATATGACATATGGCCTTCAGGTGATCTAAACCCTGGGATCCAGACTGAAGGAACAGCCCTATGTGGGTCATCATCATTCTCATGATGGACAGAAAATAAAGCTTGTGGATTGTTACAATGGCCCTAATGCTCTGTTCAGAAGTGGCATATTACACTCCCACCCTTGGCCACAATGAGTCATGTGACCGATACCTGACATCCAGAAACACAATCCTTCTATTTGGAGATGCTCTCACCACCAGTCACAGGGCCAAGAGTGGTGATAAAAGTATTGGAAGGTAGAATTAATTTTATCACACAGAAGGACAGCCAATATTGGAAACAATTATTTAATTGATCACAGCAAGAAAGTATAATCCTCCTTGTAAATCAAAGTGGAAGAGAAGGGGATATTAATGAATATTAGTAATGTGTACCATTAAAAGTAATAAAAGTAAACAGAGGACTAGAACTTATACCATTGTAGGAGAAAATTATATATGCTGCCTGGAAGTGATTGGGGATAGTTACACATAAAATCAGACAATGATCCAGATCTGGGATAGAGAACTTATCCTCATCTGCTTTCTACTCAACAACAAATTCATTCAACAGATAATTAGTGGGTATCTACTTTGGGGTCGTTAGCGTAGAAAAACCTGGATGGCAGCAAACTTCACAAATCATTTCATGCTTTATTCAGGAACAGGACTACCTCTACGGGGATGGACCCACTTTCCTGGTGGAAAATGAGCCCCCGAACAAAGAAAGGGACTGGGTTTATATAGGCTATCGGTTTTCGTGAGCATTTAGGAATTTGGGGTTTGTTTTATCAATCAATGAGCTAGTCAGGAAGTTGAGCTCTTGGGTGAAGGGTCCTTTGTTCTTGCTGAAGATTATCACCTCAGTATGGTGACACGCTCCTTCCTTTCTGTGATTAGCATCAGGAAGACATTTGTTGGGGGAGGTGGAAGATACCAGTGTAATTAGCATCAGGAAGGCATTTGTTGGGGGTATTGGAAGCAATCAGTGCATGGCTACTTTCCTTTTACTCAGACTACATTATTTTCAGTTCCCACATCTATTAGGGGTACCTGCTGCTACCTCATTTCTCTCCTCATGAAGATTAAATATCTTTAGAGAAAAGTAGCATGAAATCAATAAACATACAAATAAATATATACATATTGGGCTACAAGTTATAATGGAAAAGACTGGGCTGTCAGCAACATGTCATAATACAGTAATAGAGAGGCCACACTGAGGAAGCAATATTGAATTTGAATGCCGACTGAGTTAGTCAGGCAATGAGTGGTGGAAAGAATGTTCCAGGCAGAGTGAACAGATTGTACAAACTCTCTGAGATGAAAAAGAGTTTGATATATCCTAAGTACCAGTAGGAAGAGGGTGATTCCCAGAGTGAGCAAGAAAGCTGAGAAGACAGCTAGGTCATGCTTGAGATCACATAAGGGGTTTTAGATTGTTTTTCAGGAAAGACGCCATGGGTAGTTTCCTGTGGTTGGGGGAGTTTGTGTGAGTGTGAGGCGTTTCTCTACTGCCATTTGCTCGTTCCGGCTACTACATGGAGAATGGATTGAAGTAAGGTCACAGCTGAAACAGGAAGACTAGTGTGGAGGTCAGGCATCAAGAGAAGGTAGTGGCTTGGGTTGGATGTGTGTAAATGGATATGGATATATCTATAATAAACCCAAGATGTGTTTTGGAGTCAGAATTGGTAGCAATATGTGATGAATTATGATGTGTGAGGGAGGGACCCTGAGCAAGAAAGTAGTAAGAACTAGTTCTCCCCCAGTTCCGTCTCCCTGAAGAGGGAGAAGCCTGAGGGGTCAGGAAGGGGGAAAACAGAAGTTTATTTAGGACAAGAGCCACAGATATTCATTTAAGGGCCATAGCATACTGGGATAGTCAAAGTCATGGGAATGGTTGCTGTAGGTAGTGCTTAGTAATGACAGTGAAATGCAAACTAATAACATGGCGGGTCATCGGTTTTCTTTAAATTATTTTTAAGGCAAATGAATAATTAAGTAACTTATAGAAAAACAACAGATACACAAACCCTGAGAATAAACAGGGATAAATGAAAGAGAATAAACAGGAGCCAGTGAAGAAATACATCAAGCAAGAAAAACCAATGGGGTGAACTCCTGACACAGTCTACCCAGGTTATTGTAAAGTTAGGATTTATGGCCACAGCTTTCTCAATGAATTTCAGAAGAGAAATTTCTTTAGTAGCACAGGTGCTCTAAGGTAAAGTTTATTGGAATACTTACCCTAATACACATATTAACATAGGACTGACTTGTAGGTGAAGCCACCTGAATAGGATGCCCACCATGACAGTTCTGGAGAGGTCAAAAACTGCTGTGTTGGACATGGAGGAGAAGTTTAATGCCAGACCGATGAAGAGTGCAGAAGGTGTACCCCAGCTCTCCAGGCAACATAAAACAGCAATAAGTTTGGAAGCAGTACTGTTTCCTTTTTTGTTCTCTGCTCTGAGATGACCACTCTCTGGAGAGTGCTCTCTGCTTGAGCCTTACTATACTTTCACTCGTAATAAAATTCTCTTGCTTGGCTTTTCATGTCTAACTTAAAATTTTCTTTCATCAGGACATAAGACCCGAGGTTTGGAACTTCAGCTCCTCCCTCTCCAGTGACAGATTGTAGGAGCACTCCCCATACCTTCAACCCCTCCCCTCCTTCTTTCCTCATTCTATGCTGATGGACTGTGAACCTGACAGAGCAGTACGCCATTGTTTGTAACTTTGGGGCCAATGATTGGTCCAAGGACCATACATAAGCTGCTGTACTTTCTGGAATAAACGGGATCTACATCTCGCTCTGGCAGAGCAGTTTTACCAGCCCCCAGAGTCTGGGTGAAGTGACTCCGCGGACCAACCACCCCAACCCTCATCCTGCAGGACCCCATTCTGTCCTTCCTAGGGACCTCTCAGTACTCCCATCCCACGGGACCCCCACTCGTCGGCAGACCCACTCAAGGCATGGCATAAAACAAGAACAGATGGAATGAGAACTGAAAGGGAGAAGAGAAGAGCATCATGGACTTCTATGAGCATGCAGATGGTGAGGGACAGGAGTGCTAGCAGAGGAATCTGAGTGGACCAAGGAATTAATAGAAAACCAAGGGAGTCCAGTGTCATGAAAGCCAAGATAAGAATGTTGCAAGAAAGGAGTGGTTAAGAGCCTAGAATTCTACAGACAGGTCCAGTAAGTTGAAGATGGTGACCTTAGCAAGACCCATTTCTATGGAGTGAAGGGGGCAGAAACCAAAACTGAATACACTGAAGAATAAAAAAGAGGTAAGGATGCATCTTCAGGCAAGAAGGGCAAGAAGGGCAGCTCAGGGAAACAGAGAACCAGGACAATAGCCGGAGGGGGTTAGGACAAGAAGGGTGGTGAATGAATGTTTGAATATTTATTGGATGGACCCAATAGGGAGTGACCACGAAAAGGCTAACAGAATAAGCCACCTGATAAGATAAAAAGGGGATAGGATTGAGAGCACCAGTGAGGAGCCCGGCTTTGCAGAGGGGAAGAAGGACACCACTTCTGAGATACAGGAGAGGAGAAAAATTGGGTGGTGATGCCACCAGGTGTCTGGATTTGGTAGTGGGGAGAAATAGGTGGAATTTCTTGTGTTGCATCCTGGGGTTTTGGGAGGAGAGGTATTTGTAATTTTGTTTTTAATTAATATGAGCCAAGGTCATGAGCTAAAAGGTACACAGGGCAGGAGGAGTGCAGCTAGAAACCTGGAGAATTTACAAATATTCCTTGAGTGCAAAAGAATGAGCTGGGGTCAGCAGTGTGGCAACTGGCAGTGCCAACCTCCCACATGAGGTTGGAAAACAAACCTAGAGGAAGATTGGTCATCACAGGAAAGAAAAGGCCTGTCAATCTACCCGCATCTGGGATTTTTCCCCAAGGTACGCAGCAGCATGCAGACGGGTAGGCAAAGAAAGGGCAGTGTCTAGGTTCATGCAGGATGGAATTGCCATAGGCAAATGCAAGGTGTCTGCCAAGGAGGGATGATAGTGATTGGCTTGCACTCTACACTGGGTAAGAGGGAAGTGACCGAGGAAAGCTCTGGTGGATACAGAAAAAGCAATGGCATCATAAAAATGGAGAGCTCAGCAGGTAAAGGAGAATGTAGTACAAAAGGAGGATCATTGAACTTCCAATTTAGGAGTTGGTACAATAACCCTTGCTACCTTGTCATGGGGTTTTAAATTTTTAATTCATATACCATCCAATGCATAAATCTTCAGTGTATAATTCAATGATTTTTGACTAATGTAGATGTCCATTTTATCCCCTCCATTTCTACCTTTCTAGAAAGTTCTTCTATACCCCTTTTCAATCAATCCTCACTCCTTACCCCCAACAGTAGCAACTGCTATTCTGATTTCTGTCACTGTAGATTACAATACTTTTGTCTGCTTCAGAATTTCATGTAAAGGAACCCAGACTGTATGTATTGTTTTGTGTCTGGCTTCTTTCATGCAGAATAATGATTTTGAGATTCATCCACGCTGTTGTGTGCTTTAGCGATGCATTCATTTTTTATTGCCAAATGGTATTGCATTGTAAGAATACACAATTTATTTATCCTTTCTTCTATTATGCTGGGTAATAAAATAGATGTATGTTTAACTTCAGAAGAAATTTCTTGATTGTCCTTGAAGATGGTATAACATTTTACACCCCCACTACTAATATAAATTTCAGCTACTGCACATCTTGCCCGATATTTAATATTATCCATCTCTTTCATTATCACCATAGGATTGGGAGTAAAGTAGTGTTTTGTGCTTCCAATTTTCACTTCCCTGATGACTAATAAATCTGAATATCTTTTCATGTGCTTACTGGCCATTTACATATCATATTTTGCACAGCACCTGTTTCAAACTGAAGTTGTTGCCTTTGCATTATTGAGCTGTAGAGATTCTGTGCATATTCTGAACTCAAACTCCTACTAGAGGTACATGAATCTCAAGGCTCCTTTCCATCCATAGCTTGCTATTCATTTCCTTAACAGTATCTCCTGATGAGAAGTTTTAAGTTTTGCTTCAGTGTAATTTATCAATTATTTTATGGTTAATGAACTTTGTTATATTTAAGAAATTATTGTCTGCTCTAAAGTAACAAAAATATTGTTTTTTTATAGAAGCTTTATAGTTTTAGCATTTATGCTTTGGTTTGTGACCTACATCTAATTAATTTTTGAGTATGGTATGAGGTTAGTTGAGGTCCATGTTTCCCCATAAAGTAATACAGTTGTTTCAGCATCATTTGTTAAAATAATTTTCATAACTTTGATAGTCCATTCAATTCCTTTGGCAACTTAAAAACTTAAAACTCAATTGACTGTACATGGGTGGATCTGTTTCTGGGCTCTCTGTTCTATTCAGCTTGTCTATTTGTCATTCTTATACTCAGGCTGCATTATCTTAATTACTATCATTTTATAAAGCCTGAAGTTAAGAAGGTCTTCTAATTTGTCTTTTTCAAAATTGTCTTGGCTATTCTGAATCTGTTATAGTATTTTTGTGTAAGTATTAAAATCAACTTATAAATTTCAACAAAAAATCTACTGGGATTTTGTTTAAGATTATATTTCTATAGAACAGTTACCAGACAATGGAAATCTAAGGATTTTGTATTTCTTTTTTTTAAATATTTTGTTTAGTTGTAGATGGACACAATATCTTTATTTTATTTATTTTTATATGGTGCTGAGGATCAAACCCAGTGCCTCACACATGCGAGGCAAGCCCTCTACCACTGAGCCACAATCCCAGCCCCAGGATTTTTTATTTCTGATGTTATATAAGTGGTATTACTTTTTTGATTTTCTGTTTGTTTGTTATTTTTTTAAGAGTGGTATTATTTGTGAATTTTCATTTTTTAATGCTTCATTGTTAATATGAAGAAATATATTTAATTTTTGCATAGCAACTTGAAACCTGTAACACTGATAAATTCACTTGTTCTAATATTTTTGAGAAAAAATATTTTTAATTATTTATCTCCAATGTTTGTATCTTTTATTCCTCTTTGTAGTTTTTGCTTTGTACTGGTCAGGAGGTCCAGAAAAGTGTAGTAGGCATCCTTCTTGCTTATAGAGAGAATAGCTTTTTATACCTATCTTGTTTCTCCCCTAAATACAAAGATCCTCTAGAGTAAGAATCAAAATTTATTCATAAAACTGGAAACCTATATGTAACAAAATGAAAATAGACCCCTATCTCTCACCCTGCACAAAACTCAACTCTAAGTGGATCAAGAACCTAAGTATTAGACCAGAGGCCCCGCACCTACTAGAAGGAAAAGTAGGCCCAAATCTCCACCGTATTGGCTTAGGAACCAAATTCCTCAACAAGACTTCTAAAGTACAAGAAGTAAAATCAAGAATCAATAAATGAGATGGTATCAAACTAAGAAGTTTCTGCATGGCAAAGGAAACAATCAAGAACATAAGGAGAGAGCCTACAGAATGGGAGAATATCTTTGCCACCTGTACCTCAGATGGAGCATTAATCTCCAGGATATATAAAGAACTCAAAAAACTTAATACCAAAAAAAAAAAAAAGAAACAACCCAATCAATAAATGGGCTAATGAACTGAACAGACACTTCTCAGAAGAACATATGCAATCGATCAACAAATACATGAAAAAATGTTCAACATCTCTAGCCATTAGAGAAATGCAAATCAAAACTACTCTAAGATTTCATCTCACTCCAATCAGAATCGCAATTATCAAGAATACAAACAACAATAAGTGTTGGTGAGGATGTGGGTGAAAAGACGGGACTGCAAACTGATGTAATCATGTTGGAAAGCAGTATGGAGATTTCTCAGAAAACTTGGAATGGAACTACCATTTGACCCAGTTATCCCACTTCTCAGCATATACCCAGAAGAATTAAAATCAAAATACTATGGTGATGCAGTCACCTCAATGTTTATAGGAGCTCAATTCATAATAGCCAAGCTATGGAACCAAGCCTAGGTACCCTAAAACAGGTTAATGGATAAAGAAAATGTGGTATATATACACAATGGAATATTACTTAGCCATAAAGAAGAATTAAATTATAGTATTGCTGGTGAAGGAATGGAACTGGAGACTATCATGCTAAGTGAAATAAGCCAATCCCCCCAAACCAAAAGCCGAATGTTCTCTCTGATATGCAGATGCTGACACATGATGTGGGGAGTGGGGCAGGAGTAGAGATTCACTGGATTGGACAGGGGGTAGTGGGAGGAAAAGAGGGGTTGGGAATAGGAAAGACAGTAGTATGACTTGACATAACTTTCCTATGTTCATCTATGAATATATGGCCAGTGTAACTCCACATCATATACAACAACAAAAATAGCAAGTTATACTCCATGTATGTATAATATGTCATAATACATTCTACTCTTATTAGAAAAAAATAAGTATTTTTATTTAGCTATTTTTATTTATTTAAAAATAGCTGCATTTGCCACCATTCCTGATAGAAAAGAGTCTGACATTTTAGAAATATATAATAAATATTTCCTGGTAGCAGAAATGCCTTAGGGTCTCCATTTTGATTCTTAGCCACATCTGATGCTGTTCTCTTAAAATGAAGTGGCATCTCGTAAAACCAGGCATGTACTGATAAAAAAATTTTAAGTTGATAGTCTCAGATTCTGAATTTCATGCAAACATCATGTTAGAATGAAAAGACATATCCTGAGAAAAGTAATCATTTTAACCAGAATGTGAAGACACAATACATTACTCTAATTCTGAAACCCTAAGCACACACACACAAAAAAAAAACTGTTGAAAGTAGCAATAACATTTAAGTTCTCAATAACTGTGAGTCCCAAATGTGCAAAAACATAAAGTTTATTAAAAAGACTAAAAAACTATAAACTGAGATTTGTGGGAAAAATTCATTTTTTCAATACCCATCCCCAAAGTACATAATTTACCAGAATGTCATTAAAGCTTGATTATCAAGTTCAGCAGCCACTGTTGATTCAAAGCATTTTTATATATAACAAGCAATAATAAGTGCTACTAATTATTGAGTACTTACACCAACCATTATGATAAAAGCTTCAAATATTCATGCCATATTATCCACCAACACTTGGAGATAGGATTGCGTCCCACTTTGTAGATTGAGATTAAATTGCTATCCCAAGCCATGCAGTTCCTATATGCTAGAGACAAGATTCATAAACCTAGGTCTAAACTATGTAAACTTAACCACCACTCTGTCTCTCCAAATTCTACATCCTGTGAGGGGGTGTTCTGGTCACCTTCTCTGTGCTGCCCCAAGACCAAGACTATCTGATCCATGAGAACAGGTTCTATTACTGTGTGTCACTCTTCATCCAAAGTCTAGAATTGTACGTAGTTTAATGCCCTAACTTAGGCACTCTACCAGATTGAAAAGCTACATGACATACATTAACAGTTCTAATCACAGCCCTAATGTTTGTCCATCTTACCTCTCAATGACTGAAAAATACTATCTTAAAAACTCCTCTGACGCTAAATTTGTCCATTTCTCCTGGTAATTCTAGATACCTTGCTGATTTTCCCTTTGTTTTAAGAACTATGTTGAGTCATCTTTTTAGTAATTTCAGCCTTTTAAATGTTATATATTGACCTCTTAACTCCTAAATGTGCATTTTATATTAAAGTCTATTTTATCTAAAATTAATGTCTTGCCACCATTCCTTCAACTTAGGATCTGGGTGTGTTCTTTTTCTATCTTTTTTACTAATATTTAACCTGCTCAAATCTTTAAGTTGGGGGTGTACCTTTTGTAAAAGCACATGGGAGAATTTTGTGTTCCCATTTTCAAATCTATTGTGTATTTTAACTAGTATATTTAACTCATTTACATTTATTATTAAATTATGTGAACTTGTTCTTACCATTTTACTCTGTGCTTGCTTTTATAAGATTCTTTTTTCTTCTTCTTTTAAAATATTCAGTTTTTAACATGACTGTTTTTTTATTCTGTTGCTCTTTTCTTTCTCATTTGGCAGCTTTGACTCTACTTCAGTTCTTTTAATGGTTGTTCTTGAATATTCCTATATACAGTTGTTTTGAAACTTTGCCTTGTTTCATTTTTAGATGTTCTGTTCTCAAAGTTTTAAAATTTCCACCTTTTCTAAGAACTATCTGTCCAAACTCTAACAATAGAAATAGCAAAAGAACAAGAAAAGAGTTTTGTGGGTATGAAATAGAAAATGTAAGCAAATTCCAAATGCTTATAAAAATTATTGATCCAAAAAACAGGAGGCACCTAGACTTCAAAACTTTCATGAGGTAAAGACAGAAACATTGATTTACCAAGAAAAGGAAAATTCCTGTTTTACTTGAAAAAAGTGATTTTGGAGAGGCTAACCAGAACTTTTGTGATCTAATCCAAGTTCCTCATTTCCAGAGATTAAAAATATTTCCACAAAATGCTGATCTGTGGGCATGAGATACACTGTAAGGGAATTTCACTTTCTTTTTTTTCTTTTTTAAAAAATTTATTTATTCTAATTAGATATACATTACAGCAGAATGCATTTTGATTCATTGTACACAAATGGAGCACAAATTTTCATTTCTCTGGTTGAACATGATATAGTCGCATCATATGTGCAGTCATGCATGTACTTAGGGCAATAATGTCCACCTCATTCCACCATCTTTCCTGTCCCCATACCCCCTCCCCTTTGACCAAAATTATTCCATTCTTCCCATGCCCCCTCCCCCATTGTGGATCAGCATCCACTTATCAGAGAGAACATTTGGCCTTTGGTTTTATGGAATTGGCTTACTTCGCTTAGCATGATATTCTCCAACTCCATCCATTTACCTGCAAATGTCATAATTTTATTCTCTTTTAATGCTGAGTAATATGCCATTGTGTATATATACCACCTTTTTTTATCCATTCATCTATTGAAGGGCATCTAGGTTGGTTTCACAGCTTAGATAATGTGAATTGAGCTGCTGTAAACATTGAAGTGGCTGCATCACTGTAGTATGCTGTTTTTAAGTCTTTAAGGTATAGACTGAGGAGTGGAATAGCTGGGTAAATTGTGGTTCCATTCCAAGTTTTCTAAGGAATCGCCACACTGCTTTCCAGACTGGTTGCCCTTTTGCAGTCCCACCAGCAATGTATAAGTGTGCCTTTTCACCCACATCCTCACCAACACTTATTGTTGTTTGTATTCTTGATAATTGCGATTCTGATTGGAGTGAGATGAAATCTTAGAGTAGTTTTGATTTGCATTTCTCTAATGGCTAGAGATGTTGAACATTTTTTCATGTATTTGTTGATCAATTGTATATGTTCTTCTGAGAAGTGTCTGTTCAGATCATTAGCCCATTTATTGATTGGGTTGTTTGTTTTTTTGGTAAGTTTTTTGAGTTCTTTATATATCTTGGAGATTAGTGTTCTATCTGATGTGCATGTGGCAAAAGTTTGCTCCCAAAATGTAGGCTCTCTCTTCACCTCATTGTTTGTTTCTCTTGCTGAGAAGAAGCTTTTTAGTTTGAATCCATCTCATTTATTAATTCTTGATTTTTTCTCTTGCACTTTAGGAGTCTAATTCGATGTGGTGAAGGTTTGGGTCTACTTTTTCCTCTATTAGACACAGGGTCTCTGGTTTAATTACTAGGTCCTTGATCCACTTTGAATTGAATTTTGTGCATGGTGAGAGAGAGGGGTTTAGTTTCATTTTGCTACATATGGATTTCCAGTCTTCCCAGCGCCATTTGTTGAAGAGGATATCTTTTCTCCAATGTATGTTTTTTGCACCTTTGTCTAATATGAGATAACTATATTTATGTGGGTTCATCTCTGTGTCTTCTATTCTGTACCATTGGTCTACATGTCTGTTTTGGTGCAAATATCATGCCGTTGTTGTTACTATAGCTTTGTAGTATAGTTTAAAATCTGGTATTGTCATGCCTCCTGCTTCACTCTTCTTGTTTGGGTTGTTTGGCTATTCTAGGTCTCTTATTTTTCCAAATGAATTTCATGATTGCCTTTTCTATTTCTATAAGGAATTACATTGGGATTTTAACTGGAACCACATTGAATCTGTATAGCACTTTGGGTAGTATGACCATTTTGACAATATTGATTCTGCCTACCCAAGAGCATGGGAGAACTTTTCATCTTCTAAGTTCTTCAATTTCTTTCTTTACTGTCCTGTACTTTTCCTTGTAGAGGTCTTTCACCTCTTTTGTTAAATTGATTCCCAAGTATTTTGTATTTTTTGAGGCTATTATGAATGGGGTAGTTTTCCTAATTTCTCTTTCAGAGGATTAATCATTGATGTATAGAAATTCATTTGATTTATGGGTATTGATTTTATATCTTGCTACCTTGCTGAATTCATTTATTATTTCGAGAAGTTTTCTGGTGGAATTTTTTGGATCCCATAAGTATAGAATCATGTCATCAGCAAATAATGATAGTTTGAGTTCTTCTTTTCTTATTTGTATCCCTTTAATTTCTTTTGTCTATCTAATTGCTCTGGTTAGAGTTTCAAGGACTATGTTGAATAGAAGTGGTGAAAGAGGGCATCCCTGTCTTCTTCCTGTTTTTAGAGGGAATGTTTCCAATTTTTCTCCATTTAGGATGATGTTAGCCATAGGTTGAGCATAGATTGCTTTTAAATGTTGAGGTATATTCCTACTATCCCTAGTTTTTCTAGTGTTTTGAACATGAAAGGGTGCCGTATTTTGTCAAATGCTTTCTCTGCATCAATTGATATAATCATATGATTCTTGACTTTAAGTCTATTGGTGTGATGGATTACATTGATTGATTTCCATATGTTGAACCAACCATGAATACCTGGAGTAAACCCACTTGATCATGGTGCACTATTTTTTTAATATGCTTTTGTATGTGATTTGCCAAAATTTTATTGAGAATTTTTGCAACTATGTTCATCGGGGATATTGGCCTAAAATTTTCCTTCTTTGATGTAGCTCTGTCTGGTTTTGATATCAGGATGATACTAGCATCATAGAATGAGTTTTGGAGGGTTCCTTCCCTTTTCTATTTCATGGAATAATTTGAGGAGTATTGGTATTAATTCTTCTTTGTAGGTCTTATAGAACTTGGCTGAGAATCCGTCTGGTCTCAGGCTTTTCTTGGTTGGTAGGCTTTTGATGGTGTCTTCTATTTCCTTTCTTGAAATTGATCTGTTTAAGTTATGAATGTCCTCGTGGTTTGGTTTGGGTAGGTCCTATGCCTCTAGAAATCTGTCGGTGTCTTTAGGGTTTTCTATTTTACTGGAGTACAAATTTTCAAAATAGTTTCTAATTATCCTCTCTATTTCAGTGGTGTCTGTCATGATATTTCTTTTTTCATCACAAATTTTAGTAATTTGGGTTTTCTTTCTCCTTCTTTTCATTAGGGTGGCTAAGGGTTTGTCAATTTTATTTATTTTTTCAAAGAACCAGCTTTTTGTTTTGTCAATTTTTTGAATTGTTTCTTTTGTTTCAATTTCACTGATTTCAGCCCTGATTTTAATTATCTCCTTTCTTCTACTTCTTTTGGTGTTGGTTTGTTTTTCTTTTTCTAGGGCTTTGAGATGTAGTGTCAGGTCATTTATTTGTTAACTTTTTCTTCTTTTAATAAATGAAATTAGTGCAATGAACTTTCCTCTTACCACTGCCTTCATAGTGTCCTAAATATTTTGATATGTTATATTGGAGTTCTCATTTACCTCTATGAATTTTTTTTATCTCCTCCCTAATGTCTTCTGTTATCCATGTATCATTCAATACTGTATTATTTAGTCTCCAGGTGTTCAAGTAGTTTCTATTTTTTAAAAATTTTATCATTGATTTCTAATTTCATTCCATTATGGTCAGATAGAATGCAGGGTAGTATCTCCATTTTTTCTGTATTTGCTTAGACTTGATTTGTGGCATAACATATGGTCTGTTTTGGAGAAGGATCCATGTGCTGCTGAGAAAAAAATGAATTCACTCATTTATGGATAGAATATTCTATATATGTCTGTTAAGTCTGAATTATTGATTGTTCTATTGAGTTTTGTAGATTCTTGTTTAGTTTTTATTTGGAGGATCTATTCAGTGGAGAGACAGAAATGTGTTAAAGTCACCCAGTATTATTGTTTTGTGGTCTATTTGATTTTTGTAGTTGAGAAGAGTTTGTTTGATATACATAGATGTCCCATTGTTTGGGGCATAGATAGTTACGATTGTTATGTCTTGTTAATGTATGATTCCCTTAAGTAGTATGAAATGACCTTCTTTATTCTTTTTTACTAACTTTGGTTTGAAGTCCACTTTATCTGATATGAGGATGAAAACCCCTGCTTGTTTATGCAGTCCATGTGAGTGATATGTTTTTTCCCACCTTTTCACCATCAGTCTGTGGATGTCTTTCCTGTGTGATGAGTCTCTTGAAGGTAGCCTATTGTTGGGTCTCTTTTTAAATCCAATCTCTCAGTTTTTGTCTTTTAATTGATGAGTTTAGGCCATTCACATTTAGGGTTATTATTGAAATACAATTTGCAATCCCAGTCATTTTGCCTTATTTTTGGTTTTTAACTTGATGTGGTTTTTCTTTTGATTGCCCTTTCCTTTACTGTAGTTCCTCTCTTTGCAGATTTTCATTGTTGTTTTTCATTTCCTCCTCATGGAATATTTTACTGAGAATGCTCTGTACTGCAGGCTTTCTCACTATAAATTCTTTTAACTTTTGTTTATCATGGAAAGTTTTTATTTTGTCATCAAATCTGAAGCTTAATTTTGCTGGATATAAGATTCTTGGTTGGCACCCATTTTCTTTCATAGCTTGGTATATGTTGTTTTAGGATCCCCTGGCTTTGAGAGGCTGAGTGGAAAAATTTGCTGAAATCTGAATTGGTCTCCCCCTTATGTAATATAATTCCTCTCTCTTGAGGTCTTTAAAATTCTATCCTTATTCCGTATGCTAGGTATTTTCATTATAATGTGCCTTGGTGTACATATGTTGTAGTTTTGTACATTCGGTGTCCTATAAGCCTCTTGTATTTGATTTTCTGATTCATCTTCATGTTTGGGAAATTTTCTGATATTATTTCATTGAAGAGATTATGCAGTCCTTTGGCTTGAAACTCTGTGCCTTCCTCTATCCTGATAAATCTTAGATTTGGTCTTTTGATGCTATCTCATAATTCTTGGACATTCTGTTCATGATTTCTTACCATCTTCATTATGTGGGCAACTTTAGGTTCAAGATTATATATTTTGTATTCATTATCTGACATTCTGTCTTCCAAGTTCTAGTTTGTTGGTTATGCTGTCTATTGGTTTTCTTATTTGGCTTATTTTTTCCTTCGTGTCAATGATTTCTGTTTGATTTTTTTCACAATCTCTATCTCTTTCTTGAAGTAATCTTTTGCTACCTGTATTTGCTCCCTTACCTCTTCATTGGAGTGATCAATTTTTGCCTGTATTTGCTCACTTAAGTCATTCTTTAATTCTCAGATCATTTTAATTATGTACATTCTGAACTCCATCACTGACATTTCATCAACTGTGCTGTCAATGGATTCTATACTTGTAGTATCTTGGTTTGTTTGGGACACTTTCTTCCCTTGTTTTTCATGTTGATTTTGTGTCTTCCTTTCTTGCATTGCAAATCTGAGGTATTGCAGTTTGTACCCTATAATCTTGTAGTATCCCTGCAGATTACCTGTACCTCGCCTTGTTGTTCACTTCCAGTCCCTGGAAGGTGTCCCCAGATGGATGCTACTGCAACTAAAGATGGTGGCAGCCATAGTGGAGGTAACTCAAGATAGCAATGGGGGTGGCCCACGATGGATGCAACTACTTTCAGAGATGGGGCTGAAAGGAAGGGACTTACACTGGATTTAGGTTGCCTGTGTGAAGATGCAGAGCTGTGGCATGCTGAGCTGGGGTGGGCAGCTGCCTCCATGCCCTGTCTGTTTTTGCAAGGTGGAGGCTATTACATGAGGAGGGCTATGGCAATGGCTGCAGTGTCCCAAGATGGATGCGGGCCAGAAAGTGACAGTGTGGACCTCCACTCTGTGTAGGGGCAGTCCTGGGCCTGGGCTGTCACACAGGTCGGCAGGACGAACCTGAGTCTGGGTCTGGGCTCAGGCATGGGTTGGGAATCTCTTTTTCTACGACTGTGGCTGGAAAAGCAAAGGAGAATCTAAGCATGAAATAATAATTGTAAGAGTCAGACTGTTTCTTCATAAGCCTCATCATTCAGGCAGAACCAATAGATAGACCCTTTATATCAGGCAAGGTGAAGGGGACCCCTGGCAGCAGTTGTGGGACAATTACTGTCATTTGATCCACTATTAATTTCAAGTCATAAATCTACCCGGTACCTCATATCAGCAAAATCCAAACAACTAGTCTTCAAGTAAGCAGGTCAACTCATACAGAGCTTTTTATTTATTTATTTATTTTTTTTTTTGGTACTGGAGATTGAACTCAAGGGCACTCGACCACTGAGCCACATCCCCAGCCCTATTTTGTGTTTTACATAGACACAGAGTCTCACTGAGTTGCTTAGTGCTTCGCCGTTGCTGAGCCTGGCTTTGAACTCGTGATTCTCCTGTCTCAGCCTCCCTATATTTATGGTCTCTTTATTGAAATAACAAAGCACAACAAAATTAATCTCTATTTGCTAATTGCAAAGTTGACAAAGTATATCTGTAAGGAATTGAGCTTCTAAAGTCCATCAAGAAAAGCATTCATTGCTTTCTAGAAGTATCTACTATATAGGTTGAAGAGTGATTTAAAATGATGCTTTCCAAACTGATAATTTTTGCAGAAAACTAATTCTGATAGATATTTAAGTCATCTGTGGGGGGTGGGAGAGTCCTAAGTTCAAATATACATATAAAATGCTGGGTTAAACAAAGTTAGTTCCAGAGCAGGCTTTCTCTGAGACTTTTTTCTGGTTAAGGTGCTTTGTGTGGAGATTCCATAGCTGATCCACACATAAAAGAATGTTGTTTTGTTTTGTTTTGTTTTCATGAGTAGTTTCACGGAACACAGATTGAAAAATATATCTTAAAGAAATGCAAAATTTTGCAAATTACATCTTTTTTTATTTTGGCAAAATATGCACAACATAAACTTTACCATTTCAACCATTTTTTAAATGTGCAGTTCAAATACATTGATATTGTTGTGCAGCCATCACCATCATCCATCTCCAATATCCATTAAATAACCATCCATCTCCATCTCCATATCCATTAAATAACCGGTCCCCATTCCCTTCACCTCCCAGGTCCTGGTAGGCATTGTCCTATTTTCTATCCCTGTGAATTTGCCTACCCAGATACCTCCTGAAAGTAGAATCATGTGCTATTTATCTTTTTTATAACTGGCTGGTTTCACTTAGCATAAACCCTGACATCAATGTTCCTCTATGTTACAGCCTGTGTATAAGATCAAATAATGCTTCACTGTGTATACCACATTTGAGTTGATTTGTTGCTAGACATTTGGCTTGCTTCCACCTTTAGACCATTGTGGAAAAAAAATGATGTTGTGATTTACTAATCTTTATTCCCTATAAATTTTACTCTGGTTCTATTCATTAACTTCAAAAAAAGACAATGTGTCCAAAACTTTCCTTTTACCCACAAAATCCTTTCTGGTGAATAAAAAGTCCTGGCTCTAGCTAAGGCACTTAAAAGCTTTAAACATCCTGGTGTCAAAGCTTCTCACAGGCACTCTATTACACTCTTTGAGGGGAAGCATTTGGCAGCCACATAGAACCTTTCATAGGGCACGTGTAGCAGTCTGACTATTACTCTCCTGGGTTAGCTTTGCTCTCTTCCGTGACAAGAAACTGTTTATATCCCAAGTGGGGAGGGCATGGGAGCTCTCATGTGAGCACCAGGCAGGAAGCAGCATGACTAGAGCTTCAGGATCTGCTTTTCTCAATTGGAAGAAAATATTCTCCTCTCAGGGGGTAGAGTGTTTCATCAGGTACTTAACACCCTGCAATTACTGTCTTTACTGGGATAGAGTTATATTGCTTTCCATCAAAATTCCTTTAAGACTTAACAATAAAGAGATGGTACCTTGTTTTCTTTTAAAGCCAGAAAAGCATGAATTGACATGACCTCATACTTTGTACAGTGAGAAGAGAGTCCGAGAGTCTGGGGATGCTTTTAGGAATAAGAGGGAAATCACATTGGTTGCTCAAACCACATGGGGTGAGAGAGAAAGAATCTAGGGAACAGCAGAAGAAAAGCTTTGGTTCCACTTCTAGAAAGCTAAGTTCTTAGCGCCTTCCAAGAGAACAAAAGAGAACAAAGTATCTGCTCCATGTGCAGGACACAAGATTCTATCGTATATCCTCTTGAACTTGACATCCTCTTCCTCCTCTAGGCCCAAAATTACAGCTCTGGTCTGCACTGGTCCTGGCTTTACCCAGTTCTCCAGCCCACAATGTTTATCTCAACCTTTCATATTTAAATAAAAGCAGATCCAACTAGATCCTACATATGACAAGCATTCAGTACCCTCCCTCCTTCCACCATAATTCCTGGGAATTCATAGAGACATATTTCTCCTAACCATTGCAATCCAAATCCTTCCTTTCACAGAATTCTTGTACTGTTACATCTTCCCTTGTGCAGCTTTTATCTTCTCTGCCTTGCATAAATTTCCAAACCTGGAGCTCAGTCCATTTTTGTTATGTTCGCAAAGTCTCACTCACATGGGCAGGTATGAAAAGTAGAGTTTTATTGAAGATCTTGGAATACTAACAAGAAGGACACAGCCCTGACACACTCCCCAAGGCTGGAGACAGAACTTCTCACCTTCTTCCTCATGCATCTCTGTTTCATGTGTTTTGTTAAGTCCTCTCCCCACATCTCTCTCCCTTTTTCTTAGATTAGTCCTTGTGCTTTGGTGAAGGGAGGAGGACAGAAGGATGGAGGGTCTGTCTTCATCTTGTCCCCTCTTAAGTTGCCCTTTGACACTCAAAATTCTGCTTTCATTATTTGTGCATTAGAGTTTAGCATTTGGTTGATGCCCATCAATCCAGGAAAATCTCCAAGAGCTACTCTTTAAAATCAAAAAATAGTGCATTGAGATGTTTTGTTAAATACAGTCCCTTCTCTCACAGGCAGTTTACTCTTCATCATCAATATCAAGCCTGTTTTTCCTGACCAGAGTTGACCTTGGCTCAGCTGTTGCATATGTTTTTAAAGATAGTATGGGTTAGACAGAAATTAGGGTAAAGTTCTTTCCAACTCTCAAGGCTGAGTCTCTCGTTGGAAGATTGCCTAGCGAAACATAATCTATGCCACATTGCAGTTTCCCCCCTGCCCTGCCTGCCTTTCCATATTTAAGATCAGAAGGGAAGTTGGTCTCCTGGGAAGCACAGAAAAGAAAAACTCAGAGACACCATATTGGAAAATCCATTCCAGCACCATCCAAGGAAGAGGGTGCCCAAGACTTTAGTTAGCCTGGTCCAGGGAACACGTCCTTCCCTGCTATGACTCTTCCTTTTTCCCATGACCTTCTCCTTGAAAAGTCTTTATTTTGAGTTCCCATCTGGGTGGACCACAATCAAAAGAAATGCTGGTCAAGCTAATACTTGCACCATTTGTTCCTCTTGGCAATGCAGAACTTGTTGTAATTTGTTAAATCAGCATTTTGGTTTCATAAATCCTTTCCTTGAGAGCTTTTTTAGCATGAGTCAGCATCCCAGCCCCATCAGACCTAGAATAGCTGGTCATAGGAAGGAAGCTAAGGGCCTAACCTGGGCCTCAGTGCATTCACAGAGGGACAAGCTGCATGGCCTTGTGAGGCTTCCTCACCATGAGTCAGTTGGCCTTTCTCAGGCAATGCCCCTCCTGCCTTTCCATGGGATCCAGTCTTCAGTTCCAAAAATAGAAACTACTTTGAGAATTTCAAACAGGAAAGAATTTAATTCAGAGAATTAGATCTTTTCGAGTTCATTGAAAGGACTTAAAGATCAGGTTCCAGACTGATCCTCTTGGAATAATTCTCCAGAGACATAGAACTGATCTGCCATGGGAGTTACTCCTTGAAGACTGTCACTATGGCCATAGAAGCAAAAGCCACTGCCCTGTTGGCTGCCTCTCACACCCAAGAAATTAGAGAGTTAACAGCCCAGGATATAATTAAGATTAGAGTCAGATCATGAAGCTGTGGACAGTGCCACTCCTTTTCTACTCACAGAAAGCTGGAGAGTGACACCTGGAACTATCTATAGGAATGCCATACATTTTTACAATGTTCGTTGCAAGAATATAGCCATTTCACCTCTAACTTTAAAAAAAAATGCACAAGTGTTCAATTGCATGATTGGCAAATTTACCAAATTTACCTCCTGAACTCTAGCTACAGAAAAGTATGAGACAGGCAATTTTAAGTTTTCTAGCCTCTCCAGCATGTACGAATGCACACGGTGACTAAGGGTAGGGAGGCAATTGATGAGGAAAACACAGTAGGACAGTTGGGGGCCTATTTTAAATGCATGGACATCAATTTAGAGCAAGACTAGTCTGCAAGGTGATGTAGAGTCATACAGAAAGCCAAGAGTCCATTGTTCAGGGCTAAAGGTTTGGCAAATATATAATGGGATGAGAATAAGGAAGCACAGCAAGAGAATTACCAGCAGAGGCAAGAAACGAACTACAGTGTTAGCAACAGGGCATGGAACCAAGTGCGATAAGGAGAGCAGTGGGTGGTAGAAAGTGAAAAAGTGGGGGAGTTGGTGATCTTGACGTGCTTAGAGAATCCTTCTAGTGAGACTTTTTAGTTAGATCAGAGGTAAATTTGTGGAAAATACTGATTTTTTTTTAATGACAGAATTTGTTTGATTTAGGATATTCCAGGACAAGGGTCAGCAAACCCTGGCCAGTAAGCCAAATCTCATCCTTTGTTTGTTTTTATAAATAAAGTTTTATTGGGACATGGAGCCATGCTCGTTCATTTATGTATTTTCTATGTATTCTTTAGTGCTACGTGACAGAACTGAGTATTTGCAACAGAGACTGCATAGGCAGCAAAACACAAAATATTTACCATCTGATACAGTTCGCTAACCCACACACCTTCCTACTCATGCTGCAGTGGATGAAACTGTTCCCAAATCTTCCACAACTACCCCAGCACATGAGGGTGAGCAAGAGTACATGAGCCAAGGGGCTGGTCCTCCCATCTGTGGAACAGTTACATTGAATGGAAGGGAGAGCTGCTCATTGAGCACACAGTGACCTCTGGGGCTGGACCTTTTCAAGACTTGGAGAACTGATGATAACTGAGACTTGATTACTTCTCTGGGGCAATGTGGCACCTTTGGGGACAAAGGTGTGGGTATATGCATGTATGTGCATGCGAGCCTGCTGTGAACCCAGAGTGTGGTGTGAAGGATTAAAAGGAAAGGGCAGCAGGAATGGGGAGAGGAGAGTTAAGAACCCCCACACATGGAGCACCTGGTCAAGGAACCTCACGAGAACACGAGAGCAAGGCCAGGACCCAGAGCCTGGCTTCCTGCTACCACCCCAGCAGCCACACCCTGTAAAACTTTACGACATTGATCTAAGCTTTTCTATAAAAATTTTTGCACAGCTGCACAGAAAGGTAGCTAAATTAAACACTAGGGTCAAATAATAATCATTAAAAAATGTGCTAACCTTTTATATATGACTCTTTAGTTCTCATAGCAAGTTTAAATATGACTACTACTCTTCTTATCCCTCATTTTGAGTAAATTGAGGCACAGAGAGGTGAAGAAATACATTAGTCATCTTTGTGTCATTATTTTGAAATGCCTGACACAGGGTACTTATGAAGAAAAAGAAGTTTATTTAGCTCACAATTTTGGAGATTCTAAGTCCAAGATTTGGTGGTCCCATTTGGTGGTCCCATTTGGTGGTCTGTGGTGGGGCCCAGCAGATGGCAGAATATCATGGGAGGAGCACATATAGGAGCAAGGGGCTTCCCCTTGAATGGGAAGAAGAGAGGGACTTGAGTCCCGGAATTCCTTTGAAGGGCATGTCCCCAATTGACCTGAGGACCTCCCACTAGGCCTCATCTCTTAAAGGTTTCACGGCACTTCTCGTTACCACCACCCTGGGACCAAAGTTCCAATCACAATGGATTCTTGGGAACACTCAAGCCATACCCAAGCCATAGCAAATAACTTGCCCTGGGACCCAGAGCTAGTAAATGAAGAAGACTATACTTTAGTCAGATCAGTGTGGCTCCAGAGTCCACTTCTTTCCCCCTACCCCAGATGGCATTTCCATAGCATGTTATTCGGTTCATTTACAAGAGGTATGCATGCATTTATTAAGCACCCAGCAAGTGGCATGCCCTAAGGGGCAGAAATAATAAGCTGGACTCCTTAGCCCTCATCATCCAAGAGAGACTGACCTAAAAATCATTGATTTCTCACTTGCTTCTGCACACAAAAGCATTACTGAAAGGAAGTGAGCCATAGGTAGGCAAATCCCCACACTAGCTTTTCTAGGAGGAATTATTGAAGTCCATGTGGGGCACAGAAAGAAGCAGGCACAGTAACTGAGTGGTCCTTCCCAGAAGAGGCAGGGGATGAGGGCGGAAAGGTCCACAGAGAGTGAGGGATTTGGACCGAGTCTGGAAAGGTAAGCAGGTGTTTGCAGGTAGGCAAGGAGAGGAGAGGCTGCCAGACAGAGGCGGCAGTGTCTTCAAACACAAAGGTCCTGGAAACAGAAGGGCACTGTTACTAGTGCTGCTCAGAGCCAAGCTGAGTAGCTGAACTGAACCGTTTATTCTCACTAGGCTGATCTTTCCAGCCAGTGCATTTGGCTTCAAAGTGGACCCCTAAGATGAAGCTGTTCTCTCAACCCCTGCTCAAGTTCCCATCAGGACTGTAGCAGGACCAACACCCAGGTCACTCACTCTTATTAGGTGCCTGTTCCAGGAGACTCCTCAGACTGCCTAATATAGTGGAGAAAAAGCTGAGTTGAGCCAGCAAGGATCCTGCAAAGCCAGGAAAAGAAAGCCAAGTTATAGAAAGGCCACCGATGAGCTCAGAGTCCTCAGACAACTAGGAATTCCATTAATTCCACAGTCACTGATTGAGATCCTTTGCTCTGCAAGGCACTATGCTTGTTATGGAGCTACAAAGGTTCTAAATTGTTCCATTCATTCTTAGTGTTTTCCAAATGTCATGGGCTATGATGCAGCAATGTGCTAAAGACAGTGTGACAGAGATCCTGGCTTCCCTGGACTCTCTAATCTAGCATGATAGAAACACATTAAGTAACTAATCTCACAAATAAATGCTTAAATTACAATGGTGGAAAGCACTACAAAGATGAAGAATTGCAGCACCTAGCTTAGTTGGGTCCCAGCCAGAGTAGGTGACATTTAAACTGAAATATGAGAAGCTGTCTAAGCAAAGAGGAAAGGGAAACACCTGCAGGAAGACTCAGAGATGGGAGGAAACTTTGCATGTCCACGGGCCTTCATGTTAGCTAACCCTTCTCACAGAGGTAGAATCACATGTGTCTGGGGCCCAGAGGAAAGAGTTCAAAGCCAGCTTCACTCTTGGAGATGAGGCCAAGGACACCATGCCATTGCCTCCATGTGGGATTGCCCAGCCCCACCACAATAGGCAGGGAGGGCTGGGGCCATCTCCAGGAAGATTTCAAAACTCCCCCATATAACTCAGTTCTTTCTATGCCTAAATAATCCTTGTCCAAATCCACCTGGCATGTGTTAGGATTTCTGCACAGGCTCTTCTCTTTGTAATGATGTAGCCCTGAGCTGTCTCCCTTGCAAAGGAAAACGAATTAAGGCACTTCTACATTTTTCATTTAAGTTGCAATAGTATAATTCCCAGTAAAAGAGATTTTAGGTATTAGCAAAGATAAAGGAGAGATTTGTGGAAGGAAAGAGAAAGAAAGGCATGCTACTGAGGCCTTTTAAATGGCCTCATTGATGTGACTAGACCCTGGTTATTCTCCTGTTCAAAACAGCGCACTCCATAGACCACAAATGTCTATAGATTTTTGTTGTTGTTGTTGTTACATAATTGGCAATATCTCATTAAGGTTTATAACTACAATTTGTTACCAGAAAGAAAAATTTAACTGAACTAAGCATGTGCCCAGAGTCCTATCTGGTCAAGTTTCAGGTGCCTTCTCTTCTTTCACTGTGACCCTTCTGTGGCCTCCACACCTGTTTAATTCTCTGTCTAGGAAGAAAATGGAGAAATGGAGTGGGATCCAATATATGTTCACATGTGTGACTTAAAAATACTTAAAAAATAAGTCATATCTTTTAATTCAATTTCTCAACCAAGACTTCCGTGCTGTAGGCTTTGAAGCCTTTGATGGAAATGGCATGTGGGGATTGTTATGGAAATTCAAGACCACAGACTTGGAATTTAAACATAAAACTTTTATTGGCAGAAACTTCTTTTCAGGAGGAAAGTGGGTGAGTATGCACTGGCTTCAGGCCTTGACTACCACACCCTTTGTACATCAGCATTTCTTCCCTATATAAAGCCAAGCCGAGGATCCTCTCAGAAGTTCCTCAAAGTCATCAGACAAGGTCCCTGATGAGGAAACAAGACTTTGGCAGGATGGTGGGAAGAGACTTTGCCCTCATAGATTAGATACTTTGCAAACAAGCTATTTGAAATGAGTACTGATAGCATACATTCAAAAAAAAAAAGGATGCTTCTACCCAGTAAATATTAAGTATCTATAAAAATTCGTAATATTTACCCAAAGGAGTAATATAAAGGGACATACTTCCCCCCACCCAGGGGAAAATATATATAGGTGAAGATCTGTATAAGTGAAAGTATTTTTTCCAAGGGAATAAAATATTAAGCATCCCTTTATTTGGCTGAGATTATGTCTTCTAAAATCAACTAAGACTGGCCTGGGCAAATTAGGATGTAAAACCATGTTACACTATACCACATTTAAGTGCATTAATCTGACTCATTAGCCATGAAGCCCATAAGCATGCGAGATGTAAATGAAGCTGAGAGTAAGAGGACTCTGCAATTTGTCCAATTAGTGAAAGCTGCTCAACCACTTGGGACTTATAATTTAGAAGTTCCAGTGATGTTTACAGTGTCTGTAGCAGATAAGGACCCTGATGGAATCTCTGGCCAGCAGGGGTGATACAGACTCCCCCTGGAGCAAAGCTATGTTCTCCTACCCAAATAATTATTCTCCTTGGAGGAAAAGGTTCCTGGCTTAGTACTGAGTCCTAGCTGAGACTGAAAGTCTGACCATGGAACCCAAAATATCATTCAATCACAGCTGCTCATTATGAACTGGCTTTTATCCGAAACCCAGTTTGCAGCATTGGGCACGCACAGCAGAAAGCCAAAATTAAGTAGAATGATCCTGGAACATAAGTCAGTTGGACAAACAGGTGGCTCTGGTCTCCCATAGCATCTATTTCCACTATATCACTGTTGCAGTTGAAACAGCATCTGAGCTGGGCACGGTGGCGCACACCTGTAATCCCAGCACTTTGGGAGGCTAAGACTGGAGAATCGCAAGTTCAAAGCCAGCCTCAGCAACGACGAGGCACTAAGCAACTCAGTGAGACCCTGTCTCTACATAAAACACAAAACAGGCTTGGGGATGTGGTTCAGTGGTCGAGTACCCCTGAGTTCAATCCTTGGTACCAAAAGAAAAAAATTACATCTGATTAAATTTTCAAAAACAGTCATTCTTCTTGACTCACCTACCTTTTGGCCAAGTCAATGGGGCAGGTTAAGTGGGAGTATTAGAAGAATCATCATCCTGAATCTTTCAAGTCTTTGATGGTGGCACAGTTTATCCAGATGTATGGCACTGGCTTTGATGTACTGCCTCTAAGGAGGGGAAGTTCCAGGGGTTTCTGCTTAGATTTTCCTACCTTAATGACCCTTGGTCCACAAGTCAGGAAAACAACCTGGTGGTTCTGCCCAGTACTAGTAGGTCTATTTGAAGCAGGCATTCAGGAACTTTCAAAATTCAAAGACTTTCTAAACCCACTCTGAGATAGTTTTAAACCCACACTCCATTTAACACCTAGCCTCCATAAGTCCCTCTATTGGTAGATCATGAATGTATTTCAGGTCCAGGTCCCCAGGGACTAACATTAATTCAATTTCTTATCTGTATTTCCTAATGATCTTGTTATTTCTCCTTCCTCAACTCAAAGTTATTTGATGTTTGGACGTGGGTCCTTTGGGGAAACCTCAGAGGAATACTTGCACTGTAGAACTGTGGTAGTGTCACAAGGTAGTACAGTAGCCTGCTCAAAGAGACATAATCTCTCCTCCAGTCTCTGAACTGGCTCTTGTCAGGGGCTAGAGTGAAAGGTCACAACCCTCTGCTGTGGTAACAAGGTGACAATAGTGACTATTGTTCAGAACTCAAATGTTTCTGATTATATTCACTAGTTTATTGGGGTGCCCATAGATCAGAAAGGCACTGATCAAACAGCCACCCTGGATCACAGCATCTGATTCCTGCTCCACCCTTGGCAACCATTTCAGTAATGAGCCCACATTGTTCAAGAATTTCAGTGCTGCCCCATGGCCTTGGCCACTTGGGGAGTGTATTTTAATAGTGGCATCTATCACTTCACCTGCTGCTGGCAGAAACAGACACCACGGAGCTTTATAGAATGATTGTGTTTCCCTCATCAATGTGTTTCTTAATGTTCTGGGTCTTCTTGGGGACATAGAGGAAGGTCACAGCTGAGAAATATATCTTAACCTTCCTCTCTCTAAGCCTTTGGATTCCCTCATTTCAATTACATCTGAGAAGTCACAGCACCTTAACTTCACTAAATTAGGCCACTGGCAAGTCCAGGTTTCAGTCTACTAAGCAAGCAAACTGATAGGAGGCACTCCAGAGACCCATGATAACACATAAATTGCAAAGTCTCCTCCACTGCACCCATATCAATAAATGAAGTTTGATCCAACATTAGGAACTGTCATCCTTGATAGCAAATACTGTATCAGTCAGGATTTTGTCAGGGAAAAGAAACCACCTTAGGTATTTTAAGCACAAAGGAACTTGATAAAATAGACAGTGTTTAAAATTGTTAAAGGGACTGAAACTGGGTGGCAGGAAGAAGTATGTAACCCAGAGATCTGGTACTATGAGAAGCTACTACCACCTGAGTAGGTTTGTTAGTGATATCATAACAAAGCACCACAAACTGGGTGGCTTAAACAACAGAAATTTATTTTCTCACAGTCCTGGAGGCTAGAAGTCTGAGATCAGGGTGTTGGCAGGACAGGTTTTTCACGAGGCCTCTCTCCTTGTCTTGTTTATGGCCATTGTCTTAGTCTGGCTCTCCAGAAAAACTGAAACAATAGGATGGATGGATGGATGAAGGGATGAAGGGATTTATTGTAAAATATTGGCTCATGAGGTTGTGGAGGATGAGAAGTTCTAAGATCCATAGTCAGCAAGCTGCAGACCCAAGAAAGTTGATAGTGTACTTCCAGTCCAAGCCCAAAGTTTTGAGAACCAGGAAGTGGACTGTTCCAATCTGAGTTTGTGTCTGAAAGAAGACGACTCAATGTCCCAGCTCATAGATGATCTGGCAGAAAAGGAATTCTCCCTCACTTCCATCTTTTGTTTCATTCAGTCCTTAAACAGATCTGATGGGCCCACCCACATTGGGGTGGGAAATCTGCTTTATTTGGGTTACTGATTCAAATGTTAATCTCATCCAGAAACACCCAGAATAATTTCTAACCACAACCCCAGTCAAGCTGCCACATAAAATCAGCTGTCAGAGCCATCTTCTCCCTGGCTCCTCATATGGTCTTCCGTTTGTACATACTTGTGCTCAAATTTCCTCCTTCCACCACCCCATGGGATGGAATCCAGGGCCTCACACATTCTTGGAAAGCACTCTACCCCTGAGCTACACCCCCAACCCTTCTTTTAAAAACAGCAGTTAGATTAAGATACGGCCCTCTCCAATGACTTCATTTCAACTTAATTGCCTCTTTTTAAAGACTGTCTTTGAACACAGTTACATTCTGAGGTACCCAGGCTTAGAGGTTTCAGCGGAGCAAGATTCGGCCCACAACCCCTGAAGGGCCCACACTGGCCTGCTTCACAACCACCTATAGGATCCTGTAGTATAAGGGCCACCTCCAGGGAAGCCTGTTCTGCCACTCAAGGCTCCTGGAATCCACACTCATTTGAGTCCTTGCTCCTCTATCTTCATGCTCCTGTGCCCTTGATACAGGTGCCTCTGACTCCTGTCTCTGTCACTGAGATACTCAGGAGACACACACAGTCCCTGCTGTCACAGCTGAGATCATCACAGCCTGTGACATGTTGGAACCCCCTCCATGGCCACAAGTACCATCTCTGCTGGAGATGCTGTCACTACCATAAACAGTACAGCTTTTCTTTTCTGTGATTAGTAATCTTGCACCAAGGCCTCCTTTGGTGGAACACAGCTGCATGTCTACGGGGAACAGAATCTGACACTTAGTCCCTGCAGCACAGGGGAGGACGTTGAAGGCAGTCATGCCTCTGAGAACCAATAGCAAGTGCCTGGCATAGAAACTTTTCTAATAACATGCGAGCAGATACCTGCAGGAACAGAAGGGCAACCATGATATGCATAAAGCAAAAACATTCCAAATACAAGGGCTAGAAGTTGCAAATCCCTGAGGTGGGACCATACTTGATTCATTTGGGGAATCCAAAAGGCAGTGTACCTGCAATGGAATGGACAAAGGACAGTAGTATGAAATGAAAGTAGAGAGGTAGTCAGGGCACCAGATCACAGAAAATATATAATGTGGATGACAAAATAATTTATACAAACAGGACATTTTGAGAATAAAGGAAGTTATGCTATTAATAACTATACAGGACAATAGGAATACAATGAATTATCCTAGATGAACCAATGTATAACCAACCACTCTGAGTCATTGTAAGGATTTCTTTGCTTTTACACCGAATGACAAGGGAGGCCCTTGGAGAGTTTAAGAGCAGCGAAATGATCTGATCTACATTTTGCAAGGAGGCACTCTGACTTTTGTGTTAAGAATTGGCTAGAGGGGTTCAAGAATGGAAGCAGACAGAAACCTACTTCAGTCACTGATGTGTGGGGTCACAGTGGCTGGAAGAGGAGTGATAGCTGTGCAAATGGTTAGAAGAGAGATTTATTGATGGATTGGGTGGGGGTACAGGAGAGAAATTGAGGATGGCTCCAAAGTCATTCATGGCAATTCTAACACAAAAGTCAGAGTGGCCCTCAGTCCCTGGGTCTCTCCTCTTCTCTTTCTACACTCACTCTCCTGGTGACTACACTCACTCCCATGAATTTAAATACCTAACATTGCTGTCATGTCCCCAGCCCTGATATCCAACTCATATATAGAATCTCCAGACTTGTGTATTCAATTGTTTTCCCAAAGTTCTCACTTGAATGCCTAATAGGTATACTAAAGTTATGTCCCTATCTGAACTGGGCTCCCTTTACCTTTCTGAAAATATTTCTGCTTTACTCTTCCTCCGTTAACAGTGAGTTGATAAGTCTTTCAATTCATTTCTTAGCTACAAAATAACTTGACATGAGCCTTGATTTCTTTCTTTCGCTCACACACTGCATTCAATTCATCAGCAATAGCATTAGCTGTACCTGAACATACCATCCAACTCCAGCCACTTACTACCTCCACCTGGTTCTTACACCACCCTGCCTCTCCCTGACTGCTTTCCTGAGTTCTCTGTTTCAGCCCCTGTTATCTGGCTCTGCACAAGGAGTGGAGTCCTTCTCTCAGCACACAAGTTCTATCAAGTCTGTTATCTGTGGCTCCTCCTTCTTCCTGGGTAGAACACACAGACTTCTCCATCACTCACCATTCACTTAAGGCTAAAGAAACCAAAAAAGCCCTCCAAATGCTCCAAAACCATCAAAATAAGACTAGGTCTTCAAGGTTTCCCCAGATCTCCTTGGACCACGTATTCATTTCTCAGCCTTTTAATTGGGGATTTCTTAGCCTGTCATCTTCCCCTTAGCTTCTCAAGCCCTACTCAACAGGTTTCTGAAGTGGATGGGTCATAATTCCTCCTACTAGTTGTTTCTCCCTTTCCCTTTTGCTCAGGTGGCATAGAATAACAGAAAGAAAATAGGGTGGGGAGTGGGACAGACAGACCTGGGATAGAATCCTAGCCTATGTCTTTCAAAGTCTCATACCTTACATTTGTAATACACTCCTTCCAGAAAAATAATACAAGTACAATACTTTCTTATCAAGGTTTTATGACATTGAATATGATAAGATACACAAAATGACTGGTTATACACTTTCCTTGTTTCTTTTCTTACACCCTCCACCCAGGATCTACTTACTTTCCCTTTCTTCTTGAATAGAGAGTCAACTTTATGTACACTAAGCTGAAGAGCTGAAAACCACCCGTTTAGAAGGGTGGTCCACCCGTTTGGAATCCCAAACCTTACTTTCAATGACATGAGCTAAGACTCTCAGGTTAAAACTGCAAATTGTGCCATTTGAGGCTACTTAATTCTTTGGGTTCACTTAAGTTGAGGAAGCCTGGTTTTGCTCCCCTGACTTTCTAGCCTGAATTAATGGAAGAGTGACCAATTTCTCCTACTGCCAAAGGTAATGAGATCTCTGAAATATAGTCACTCGGAGGGGAAATTTAGTGTGGAGCTGATTTCATTTGATGGGATACTTAAATCCCAGTGCCTGCAGAGAAACTATTCTGTTGAAATAGGAGTGTATTTGGCTCATGCCATATTTTTATTTATGTAATATATTTTAGTACAGTAGAGAAGAGGAAAAAATGCTATATGCAGACCTGAAAGAAACCTAGTCTTAAACTGTGTTCCCCATTTTATGCAAGGAAACAGGGAAGGAGTAGATACATTTTTGTAAAGGAATAAAGATCCCTGAAAACTTAGTCTCCTGCAGCTCTTCATATGTGGAAAAATAAGATCATAAATACAACCAGTGAATTGCAGGCAGACAAGGTGGCTGAGGTGTATGGAAGCCTAGTTTTATCAGAGAAGGACCTTAACTGCACCTGCAAAATATTCTCAGGGAAATGAGACAGATTAAACAAACTACCATTTGAGAGTAGTATTCTTCTTTTACAATCTGTCCTACATGTTATTTATCCCCAATTTAATAATCAATCTTTGAAGTTTTCAAAAAATATAGTTTTCTGTTTTGTTTATAAAGAAACAGTTGTTCAGACTCAGGTTGTGTGACTTTGGTCTATGGGGCCAAGGTTACCCAACCATAAACCATAAACCAAAGTTTCCAAAGCCAGATGCCATCTCTTACCTGTGGCCACGGCTCAGGAAGGAGATGGATCTCTAGGAGAAGTCAATGCTTAGCCACCCAGGGGCCTGACTCTACTCCCAATGGAATAAGTTCATGGTGTAGGAAAGTGACACATCATTCCCATCAGAGCTAATGACCAGCAACAAGTCCATTGACTCGAATAATTGAGACAAACCAAGCAGGAAGAAATTGCCATGCTAACTTAGATGACGTGTAATTGAATTGGGGTGGAGACTTTCCATAGTCCTTTGACCAAATATGTTCCAAGTTCTCTTTCTAAATGCTGTGCAAGTGCCAATTAATCAGATAGCTTATTTTCTACATTAGCAGTTAACAACATCAGAGGACAAAGAGCAACCACCATGGTTGTTAAAATGCCCCACACTTCACTCATATAGAACTTGACTTTCTTTTCCTTTATTTAGAAGTTGATCTGGAGCAATGCAAAGTCTACATTTCCTGTACTATATCAGTGAGTACCTACATTTTTGTATATGCAATGAAAATTTACATTAAAAAAAAAAAAAAAACACTATCGGGTTGGGATTGTGGCTCAATGGTAGAGCACTTGCCTTGCATGCAGGAGGCACTTGGTTCTATCCTCAGCACCACATAAAAATAAATAAATAAAATAAAGATATTTGTGTCTATCTACAACTAAAAAAAAATTTTTTAAACTATCTCCATGTTTCTAGATAACACTAAGATGTACTCTACCGCAATCTGTGCAGGTAACAAAAACAGAAAGGTATGCTAGGTATACCGATGGCAAACTGCACAGTATATTGGATGCCACATGCTTGGAATAAACAGAGTAGCTGTCATTTGGCTTCTATCTATTGTGTCAGGCAGAAACTCAGGTTTCACAAGTAGATGAAAACCTGGATTTTTGTTATTTTTCAGAATTTGTAAATGTTACTTAGTTTAAACAAACTGCTCCAGTTTCCATGGTTTGCAGCCTCCAATTCAGCTAATTATTCTGGCATTGCTGAGATTCCCAAAGTTGGGGGATAGCTGTAGTTCCAGAGCAGCCACTGATGTGGTCAATGCAGGAGGACAAGCTTTAAGAGAAGCATTATGAGTTCACCTTGATGCCACCAAGTTTAAGAGAGAAAATTAGGAACCAAAGGACATTCTACTTGGGAGCATGCCAATATGTAGGAGGCAAATAAGGAAAAGGAGTGGAGAGTGAGAATTAAGCCTGAGAAGTGGGAAGAGAGAAGGAAATCAGACACCAAGAGAGAACAGGTAAGAAGGGTGAGGTGAGGGGGTGGGGAAGTGGTGCTCAAGCCCCAGATGAACCTTGAGGTGGCTGTAGCTCCAGCTGGCAGCTTTACTGCAAGTGTGCAAGAAACCCTGAGCCAGAACCACCCAGCTAAATCACTCCCAAACTCCTGAACCTCAGAAAATATGTGTGATAGCAACCGTTTGCTGTTGTGAACTGCTAAGCTATTGATAAATTTGTTACACAGCAATAGATAACACATACACTAAGATCCACTTCAGTGGAGCAATGAGGTGGAACCCAAGACATGCTTAGACTAAAGGGGGATTTAGACAAGAGGAAATGGAATAAGAAGATGTGGAGAACTCTTTCACAAAACTCGACTGTGAGGAATTGAGAAGTGATTGACAAAAAAAAAAATCTGCAAGGATTTGGCAAGAGGGAAGAGTTTGATTGTTTTTGTCCTTTAAAAGGAAGAGCTTGACCATGCTTTTATTTGGAGAGGGTAAAGCCAATACAGAACAAGAGTTTGGAGACAGATCACATGGGGATGCTGATGCATCAAGGTTCTTGTGAAGGCAGAGGAAGAGAAAGACCCTCTCCTGGAGATGAGTGAGAGACTGTGTGGTGTGCAAACCTGAAACAATGGGAGAGGAAGAAGCTGAACCCTCATGGTGCCAGCATGTACGACTCTGTCCTTTCTTGATTCTAGGCCATCTCTGTGAGCATGCTTTCTCTAAACTTAACCATCTTTCCAGGATCCAAGAACTTTTATGTGATCCCAATTCTCCATCCAGGGGGGAAAAATAGGGACTTTGAATATCATACTGTAGGTAAGAGCAAATTCACAATCTGGATAGTTTCAGTTGTGTTCTAAGTAATTTCACATGATCAGAAATAGATGTGTCTAAGAGTATAGGAGACAAGTTCTTCTGGGGGTGGTTGACTGCTGAAGGTAGAATGATCTTCTATGAAGTCAAGTCATCATACTATAGCAATGCATGCATACACATTTAAAGCAGCACAATTCACAATAGCTGAGCTACAGAACCTGCCTAGGTGTCCATCAATGGATGCATGGATAATGAAAATGTGGTATATATACACAATGGAGTTTTATTCAGCCATGAAGAAGAATGAAATTATGTTTTTTGCAGGAAAATGAATGGAATTTGAGAGCATTATGTTAAGCAAAATGAGCCAAACTCAGAAAGTCAAGGGTCATACGTTTTCTCTCATATGTGGAAGCTAGAGAGGAAAAAGGAAAAGAAAAAAGAGGAGGTGTCATAAAAACTGAAGAGAGACCAGTGGAATAAAGGGACCAGGGAAAGAGAGGAGGGGAGGAAAGGGGGAAATACTGGGGAATGATATTAGCCAAATTATATTGTTATATTGTGTACATGTACCAATGTGTTAACAATGATTCCCACTATTATGTATAATTATAATGCACCAATAAAAATATGGAAAAAATGAGTTTCTATGAGAATTATAATTAAATCCTTTAGTAAAAATCATGGGCCCATGATTTCAACCTCATCAGTTCAGATTTTACAATTCTCTCCCAGGCTGAACTTTCCCTCTTCAGGGCCTTCACTCCATGGGTGTTTTCCTCTACCTGGTATGCCCTTCACCCTGCCCAGTGCCTGGGTTCTGCATGACCAAATTATAACCAGTCACACCTCATTTCCTAACACTGTCCACTGGTTTTAACATCTTTTCCCTGATTCCCATAGCTTTTCTTTGTGCCTTATTAGCTCCTTAGATTCTTAGATTATTGCCCCACTTATTCTACCAATGTCTCTGACTCAGAGGCTATATACCTCATTGATGTCAGTGTTCTTAGTATTCAGCATGGTGTCTGGCACATAATAATCTGGTTACATGAGATACTGCATGTCAAATGCATTTAGCATAGTACTTGACACAAGGTAGGCTCTCCTTTATCATTTGATTTACCTTCTGTGGTTGCAAGGATGAATGGGTCTACATAGAGATAGATGTATGAACAGAAGAAGGTAGTTAGGCAGTTTTGCCCATCCGTGGAGGATGCAAGCAAGCATGATGCTGTATACCTTAGGAATGTGTTACTTCAATTTTGCATATCTATGGGGAACGCTTGAAATTATTGCACTAAAATCACTGTCAGTTCTGACAGCTGTCATTCATCATTAATTGGTTTAAGGGCATCCTGATAAAGAATACCTAGTCTCTCTGCAACACCAGTTCTTGGTTTCAGATACCACTGTGGCTGGGTCTTTTCTACTCAAACCTGCCAAAATGAGGAAAAGACCCACAACCAACTATACTCCTTAAGAAGCAAGACTCTGTTAAGAGTTCAGAGAAGCTTTCATACTTATCAGAGAGTTTGTCTTCATTAGCAGCTCTGTGAGATCAATCAGGCAGGTTTTCATTACACAATAAAGCTTTGGTTAAATGCCATTCTGCCAAAATCTTATGTTAGTACCCTTTCACTTTCCTTGAGGACACAGTCACTTATGTTTGTAGTTTTATTCTTATCGGACTTAGAAGGAGAAAGAAAAAGCAGGGGGTACATGAATGTGCTCTTCCTTGACTTTACCTCTGTTTACCTTTCCTCATCTGGAAGACAGAATCAAGGGGATCAAGAAGTCCCCTCAGTCTGCCTTCAATGTCAGCATAGTCCAGTCTGAAGCTCAGTGACCAGCCCAGCCCAGTGTTTTGAGAGAAACACTGCAACAATACATACGGTGTTTTTGCTTGAGGTTTTCCCTCTGTGTAATTCACTGGAGAAGTTGTGATAGCCCCAAATGGCTCATTGTGGGGGGATCCCAGGAGATGGCATAAGGTCATCTCAGTTGAATTAGCTGACATATGTTCACTTTTACAATACAGGCACCATGAGGAGAAAAACAGCCTGACAAGCATGCGTGCCCAGGCTTCTTCCAACACCTTCCTTCTTTCCCCCACCCCAGGAAGCACCCATCAGCCTAGGCAGCCTCTTGCTCACTCAAAGGACCACAAACTGGCCCTTCTGAACAGGCTTACTCAGCAAAGGAACATTAGACTGTTCTGGATGTGAGGCTGCAGCAGAGGGGGAAAGACAGGCTGGTAATCAGGACCACATTGTGTGCCACAAACGGTTGTAAAAGCCTTAACAATAAATCAGCCAGAGAAAGAGTCTGTCCTTCCTCTAGAAATCAGGGGAGATTTAAAGGAAGGAAGGAGGCTGGCACAGGGTTCTAAAGAAGAATTTGGTTTTCAAAGGCTGAAAGTTTTCTCTGATAAGCGGATGCTGATCCATAGTGGGGGTGGGGTAGGAAGAATGAAGGAACTTTGGATAGTGCAGAGGGGAGTGAGGGGAGGGGCGGGGTGTGGGATGGGAAGGACAGTAGAACGAGGCAGACATCGTTACCCTGTATACATGTATGATCACACTACTGGTGTGACTGTACCACGTACAGCCAGAGGAAGGAGAAGTTGTGCTCCGTTTGTGTTCCATGTGTCAAAATGCATTCTGCTGTCATGTATAACTCATTAGAACAAATTTTTAAAATTTAAAAAAAAAAATTGGTTTTGCTGAGGAAAAGAAGTGGGGAGTAGGAGGCATTTCTGGTTTGTTTGGAAGAGAAACAAAAGCTTGGAGGAGAGGCCTGGGTGCAGAGTGTTTCTGTGACAAGGAGGTAGAGAGAGTGGAGATGCGGCTCCAAGGACCTGAGCCCAGCGGCAGCGGGAGGCCTGCAGGGCCACTGTTCCTTGTTCTTCTCCAGCCTCAGCTTTAGGATGTGTGTGGCGCCGTGGAGCAGGGGGTCTTTCTGTGTTCTCCATTGGTAGACTGCTCATGCTTGTTCCTGAGTACGAGGTTCATGATGGGCATAGTGAACTTGCTTGGTCCCTCTGCTCCAGCCTCAGCCTCACTGAGCCATGCACAGGGGCCACCCCAGTGGGGATTTCTCAGCCCTTCTGCTCCAAACCCCACCCTCCTGGATTCCAATTCCTGACTGTAGGGGTCTTGGGCAGGATGGAATTTCCTGCCTGCCAGGCTCCCAGTGGTAGCAGACCCCTTCTTGCATCCCTGCAGGATTCTGATCCTGATGGGGTTTCCGGCCCACTCCTCAGGAGCAGATAGCTTTTGCGCCTACCCCTCCCTCAGCATCAGGTTTAACATTGTCTAGGACTCTGAACTATTTTATGACCCTCCTCCAGCAGCAGACAGCTAATGCTTGCCACTAGGCACAAGGCTCATGGAGAGAGTTTGTTAATTTTCTGTCCCTTCCCCAAAGAAATAATTTTTACTTCTCCCCCTTTCCCTGGGACAGTATAACCAGAAACTGGGACTGGGGACAGAAGGATTCCTGAATGTCCCCCTTTCTGGTATTTGTTTATCCTTACCCTGTCCCTTAGAGGCAGGGGACTTTTCTTTGCTTGGCCCCTCAGAGAAGGCATAGGTGGGAGGGTTCCTGTCCCTCCCCCAAAGCTTTTCCATTTTTTAAATTTTCTTCTTATTATTTTATTTATTTATTTGGTACTGGGAATTGAATCCAGAGATACTTAACCACTGAACCACATCCCCAGCCCTTTCTACTGTTTTATTTTGAGACAGGATGTCACTAAGTTGCTTAGGCTCGCTAAGTTGCTGAGGCTGGCTTTGAACTTGTGATCCTCCTATTCAGCCTCCCAAGTCACTGGGATTATAGGTGTGTGCCACCACACCCGGCTTTCCATATATGAGAAAGGTCTGGAAGACAGTGGGCTTTGATGACTGCACAATCAAGAAGGTTTTTCTTTGGTCTCCTTTCTTGTCCTCATTTGTTTTGTAAGCTTCAGGTGGAGGTCTGGGTCAGAGGCCAGCAAGGAGACTAAGATCTGATCCTGACTGTCCTGAGACCTTCCCAATTTGAGCATGAAAGTCCTGTGTCCCAGGGACTCCTTTGTCCTGGCAGATCAGGATGGTTGGTATCCTAGAAGAGTCATTTGTGACTGAAGCTCCCAGAGGTTCTAAACTCACATGCAAGGCTCCACTCAGCTATTAAGAACTCATCAGAATTCCTATTTTTCCTTTTTCCTACTCTTCTAGCAGCCCCTTCTTCCTCCTATATTTTGCCCAAAGTGAAATAGTTTATGTGCTGGGCTCACCTTTGGGAATCCTGCTCTTTGGTTGCTTTTCTCATTAAAGGGCTTAGCAATAGCCATGACGCTGTAAATTAGCTAGATTTTTCTCATTGTTAGGCTTTCTGCACACTAAGTGGGAATAAAACAGCCCCTTTGCTTTTACAGAATTGAGCTGTGGCATTAGATTACAGCCCTTTCAGGAGGGCATGATAAGAAGCTGGACAGAAGTGACCACTGAGTTTGTTGTAAAGGTGTTCCCCACATCACTGTGAAGAAATTGTTACCGGCTTCAAAACCAGTAACAGTGGAGATCTCAGGACAACTATTTCCTTGGTTTTGTTTTGTTTTGCTTTTTAGTCTTGTGAGTGCTGTAAGTTTAACTTTTTTAAGGTGTCGGCACCCAATTGACACCTTGCTCTCAACCCTGCCCGTGACCTCTGGCCATGCACTTCTGCTCTCTAGCTTTCTTTCTGGCTTTATTATTCCTATATTTGTGTACCTCCACACATCTACTGACAGTGCATTCTGTTATAAACAACCACAGAGAATATTTTAATAAAATAATGTCTAAAAGACAACAAATGACAAAGGTATTAATTAATGACTAGAATTTAATTGGTATTGGCTTTCTAGTCAACATTGGAAAAAAAAAAGCATCCCTATAAGGAGGGATAACTTTGTCAGGAGCCTCTGGAGAAGAGGAAACAGGCCATGAACAGGGTGGACGCTCACTCCTCTGCACGCTCCCCTCTCCCCACTGGCCCCAGGGCACTTGGATGCCGCCACACACTTCCCATAACCATGACTTCACCTCTTTCTCATAATGGTCACTGCTATGCAAACTAAAAACCATCTTTACGAGGTGAGCTGACAGAAATACAGTTAAATTATTTATTGTGAGGCACAACCATATGGCTTGTGTTTAAGGAAACTCAGCTTCTCCTATGAAAATGGAGCTCAAAGAAGAGTTTACTCTCTCTCTCAGGGACTTGTTTCCCTGGGAGGGTAGGGAAAGGATCAGGTTCATGCAGTTTGGCCACAAGGAAATGGAAGAAACCCACTCTACTGGGGCTGGGCCCCTCCCGAGGCTGTTGCCTTACTTCATGGCCAGCCTTCCGGGGCCGCCTACGTAACTCCTCACTGGCCTTCACTGCCCTGCGCTCCTCCTGCCATGTGGGAAGGGATGCTGGACACACACCGCATTCCCATCTAGCCTCTGACTGCAGTCTGCAGAACCAAACCTGGAACCCAGCCAACTCAGGAACCAGCACTGCTTGGTGAACACCTTAGCCCTCCCCGCCCAGTTATTTCAGTCATCTGAATTCCAAACTAAGCTCAGTGGGAAGAAATAAGGCACAAAACAAATAAAAGAGCCTTATAAGACCACAACTCAGTGGACTTGTAGAGAGAATGAACACAGGTCTTACTTAGAAATGAATATATTCTACAGGCTATGAAATCATCCAGGCCCCCATACTGGCGTCTGGCTCCAAGCCTCTTTCCTTTTATCATGGGATCGTGTGGATGCTGTAAAACCATCAGCAACCTTCTCTAGAAGGATTCGCTTTACATTTGTTTTAACCCTGGACTTCTGCCCACAGGCTCTTAGGGAATCAAAGGCCAGGAAGGAAGGAAATGACTCTCCTTGCGTCCATCCTTCGCACACCAAGAGCTTGCTGGCTGGTGTGCTTCTTAGTGAGATTGCCATGAGGTAACTCCTGAAAGCCAAGGCGGCCATTGTAAAACCTTAGGGCTGTAAAACCCCAGGTTTATTTATTTGTTCTTGGAAGAGTTTAAACCACTAAATCACTGTTTAGTTGCAAATTTTTCATTAGCCTTTTTTTCCTTTTCTTTTCTTTCTTTCTTTTTTTTTTTAACCTTTTAGGACACTGTGGAGCTCTCATGAAGTTCAGGTTGAGATAAGGGGAGTTTGTGAAGAAAAACCTTTTCCGTACTGAACACAAAGGTCGTCACTAACAACCAGGACAGGAAAATCAATCATTTTGTTAAATCAGTTCACAACAAGGGCACATCCTGGCCCTCTCAGAGTGGAATAAACAGATTACTCATAAGCAAGGGCACGATTACAGGTGTGTCTGAATGGAGGCCCAGTATTATGATCTGGCTTTTTCTCCTGCATGAGTTTTATAGAAATCCAAGTGGCAGCCCGTGAAGGGCAAGCAGTGTGTCTAATTCAACAATAACCTCAGAGCAGCGGGTGTAGCTCAGTGGCAGCGCACACACTTCACACACACTTGGCATGTGTGTGACCCTGGGTTCGACCCCAGCACCAAAAAATAAATAAAAACCTTAGAAATGGTATCCTCCTACCCACTAATGTTTTGCATTTAGTAAAAATCCAATTAAGTGATCATTGAATGATTATGTTCAGACCCAGGAGTCTCTGCTGAGTCTCTCTTGTGAAAGTTTTCTGTCCCTTAAGGGGAAAAAGACTTCTGACCTTCCAAGGGACAAAATGAGATTGCTGCTCAGACCACTGTGCACCGTAGGGAAGCAGTTTCATACTATGGTCTCAGTGTCTCCAGCTCTGACACCAAGGAGTGCGGCTAGCAATTGAAGGGCTGCTTCAGCTTTTTAAGTCTAAATTCTGAAAAACAAATAAAACACAGCATCTTCTACAAAATCAGCCGAAAACAATCCCTCCACAAAAGCTACTTCAACAAGAGCAAGACAGAGCACCTTGTTAGCGAAGATGTCATCATAGTATTTTCACCAAGCACTTTGTGAAAACCTCCATTGGGTGTATTTTTTTTGCTCTCCATTTTTAGGAGAAATGTGGAGAAATACCTCTAAGAGTGAGTACACATTCATACTTCATTATTTTAATCCACATTTATATTTTAGCCTTAAGCAAATAAAACTGGAGTTCAAAAACAATGGGTTTACAATACTCACAATAGTTCAGTTATCCAAGGAAAATTTCAGATTACATGGCGCTTGCTCTATATTATTACATTTAAATTAGGAACATATATAATAATGCTAACTTGGAATAGCAATAGGATTGGAGTTTTGTGGGGATTTCCTCCCAAATAATGTAAGTCATCTAATTGAGTCAGGATTGTTGGCCTGAATAACATTTTGGAAAGTGCCCTCTTGTGGCAAAAATATGGAATTGCTACATAGCAGTTTTGTCCTGATACCAAGAGTACTAGAGGAAGGGTAGCTGTCATTTATCAGGCATTTAATACATTTCAGGAACTGTACTGGGTTTTTCATGGAAATAAGATAAAGGATTTAATAAATGTAGATTTTAATGTCATGAGAGAACTAGAAGTCTTTTATTTCAGGTGAGCTCAAGCTGCCATTTATCTCTGTGAGTTCTAGGGTTTGGATCTTGAGTAGCCTCCATAGGCCCATGTGCTAGAAGCTTGGTCCCAGCTTGGTGCTCAAAAAGATAGGGCTTAAGCCGGGCGCGGTGGCACAAGCCTGTAATCCCAGCACTTAGGGAGACTGAGACAGGAGAATCGCAAGCTCAAAGCCAGCCTCAGCCAGGGCGAGGTGCTAAGCAACTCAGTGAGACCCTGTCTCTACATAAAACACAAAATAGGGCTGGGGATGTGGCTCAGTGGTCAAGTACCCCTGAGTTCAATCTCCAGTACCAAAAAAAAAAAAAAAGATAGGGCTTAGTGGGAGGTCTTTGGGTCACTGGGGGCTATGCCCTCCAAAGAGATTGTGGGAACCTAGTCTCTTCCTTTTTTTTCTTGCTTCTTGGCCAGGAAGTAAATGGTATTACCTTACCACATGGTCCTCTCATGAGCCTCATCACAGACCCAAAGGCCTTAAACATAGTAAGTAAGCACGCTACTACTGAGCAACACCCCAGTCTCACCTTTTCTCTTTATAAATTGATTTATCTGAGGTATTTGTTATAGTGACAGAAAGCTCACACTGTTTTTCCCCATGTATACCTGAAAAAAGCATATTTTCCTGTTCCTTTGTTGTACTTCCTTGGAATTCTAAACTGTGATTGAGAAACTTTGTAAGTTATATTTCATATATAACCTAATTTTTTTTTTTTTTTTTTTTTTTTTTGGGTACTGGGGATTGAACTCAGGGGCACTCGACCACTGAGCCACATCCCCAGCCCTATTTTGTGTTTTATGTAGAGACAGGGTCTCACTGAGTTGCTTAGCACCTTGCCGTTGGTGAGGCTGGCTTTGAACTCGCAATTCTCCTGTCTCAGCCTCCCTAAGTGCTGGGATTACAGGCTTGAGCCACCGCGCCCGGCTTATAACCTAATTTATAACCTAAATTCATAACCTAATTTCAGGTTAACAAAAATGAAGAGAGAAGACAAAAAAAGGAAGTAACAAAAAAAAAAACTGGTGCAGGGGATGGAGAAAAATACAATTTAATACATTATAAAAACCTCCAGAAGTCCCAGGAACTTTTAATTCAAACAAATTTACTTAACATTTGTGACTTGAGAGCCATTTAATGAACAGGAAAACATATATTTATATAACTACAATTTGTATTTTTCAAAAAGTAACCTACTCTATCCCAGCTCTTTCAAGTTCTCTATGTGTCTTACAGAGTCAGTTTCTGTATGTTAGCACCACACTTGATAAAACTGGTGGTCCATTCGCAAGCAGTTGGCTGAGTAGTGCCAATGCTTACCACAAACCAGGCCTAGGAGACATATATTTGCATATATTTAGATTCTGAATGCTCATTCCCTTCTTTTGAGTCCAGCAGGGTGATGTCCTCACGAGACATTGCAAACTCAAAAGCTTATTTGCCACTCAATGCCAAGTTCTCATGTGGGAACTCGGGCTGTGTACCTAGATCCTCCAAGTTACTAAAGAAAACTAGAATGCCAGGGTTTTATGCAGAACCTCCTAAGTTTTACATTTAAGAAATTTTAAATTTAAAAAAAATAAAGCTAGATATGAAACAGTAAACTTGATGAAACAGGTCTTCTGCCCAGATGTTTCTGTTCTCATTTTCTGCCCTTGGGACCATCAAGGCTGAAGTTCAGGCCAACCCTGGGGCACATCCTCTTGACAGGTGTTGAGCACTGTGATGAAGAAATTCCAGAAGAGGAAAGCTGCTCATGGTCTGTTGTTTCTCCTATCCTGTAGATCTCTTGTCAGGACAAACACCACATGATCTTACTCATTAATTTCCCTCATTGGTTAGTCTCATTTTTTCCATGAATATGAGAGTTTGTGATGTATATTGCAAAGCACTTTTTTATTCTCTCAGTAGCCATTCGGGGTCATATTCTTTTCTTTGTCATTAAAATCTGAACTTCAAGTTGGGGATGTAGCTCCGGTGGTAGAGCACTTACTAGCATGCATGAGGCCCTGGCTTTGATCTCTAGCACCATAACGCAAAACAAAACAACACAGCTGATCTTCAAGAAAACCCACACTAGCTTTCTGGGTTAGGCTGATATCTCTAATGGGGAGTGTGGAATCTTCTGGAAGACCGAGGCACCCATCAATTAAGACACTACACAAACTTGACCTGGGATCAATGTGTCAGTACATTTTTGGCAATGTGAGGAAGCAGATGTGAGTCTGCCTTTTCACTTCTTTGCTAATTAACTAAGGAAGAGGAAGATGTGACTAGGTTTTCCTTGAGGAGTGGGTGTGCTCTGAACACATGTGGCTTTGGAATTTAATCCTCTGCTACTCTACATAGGTTTAAAATGTATGCCTTTCATAAGTTCTGTAAGTACCACCATCACACTAAAAACTCTTGGCGAGAGTTGTCCTATATTGATACAGAGTATGAAAAAGCCACATGTATTGGGAATAGTCAGTAGGAAAAAAAAACACACACACAGAGGAAGTTTTGCACTTTCTAGGAGGCATAGCAAAGAAGAAAATGTCTCCACTTGGAAAAGGTCTTTTTGAAACTCCAATAGGAGATCAGTATAGATTCTGCCTCAAGCAGAATTTCCAGGACAGTTGGCAGAACTATAACTACCATATTAACATACATACTTATATAATAACACTTTAGAAATTACAGTTCTAGAATCTTGAGAGTTTTCACTGGTATTGTGGTAGCTTTGCTCCTTTATTATTTGGTTTCTTTAAAAGATGAATGGAATAAGGGCTTTCCGAGACTTGGGATAGTCCTCAAACATCTTGAGGTAGAACCTAAAAGACAAGAAAAGAATAATCACAAATACAATGGAACAGCAACCAATCGTCAAGGTCATTGTGTCTGAAACCCTGGCTTCCAGTTGATCTACAGTTATTTAGGGCCTGGCTCTTCCAGGTGGCCATTTGCATATCCTTTCTCTTTGCTGTAACCCATCTCTTGTAAATGTTGACAGTTCCTATGTTGAGAGTTAAAAAGGAATCACCAGAAGCAGTGGTGATGGATGTACAATATTAACAAACACAACTAATGCCACTGAATTTTACACTTAAGAACTGTTAAGGTGGCAAACTTTATGATGTGTATAGTATTTTACCAGAATTTTTAAAAAATGAAATAGTAAGAAGCACCATTTGGATTCAGCTGAGAAATACAGGGAAACAGAAACTCCCAAAGATGATGGCCAAAGTTAATCCCAGAGAGTTGGTGATATTCCCAGGAAAATATCCCTTTATGAAACCTGGGAATGCCCCTGTGTGATGGATTCAATACCTTCCCCCAAATATATACTGAAGTCCTAACTCCCAGCATCTGTGAATATGACCTTATTTTGGAACTAGGATCATTGCAGACATAATAAATTAAAATGAGGTCATGCTGGAGCAACCTATGTCTTTAATCCAATATGACAGGTGTCCTTAAAAGAAGAGGAAAAGAGACATAAGATAAGACACACAGGAGAGATGGACACATGAAGATGGAGGCAGGGGTTAGAGTTAGGCTGATACAGGTGCTGAGAGTTGGAACTTCAACTTGTCTTTGGGGGACAAAATCAAACACATAATACAGGGGCACCCAGTATGGCTTTCCACTACTGGAAGCTGGGATGAGACAAGGAAAGATTCTTCCATTAAGCCACCAAAGAGCATGACCCTGACTGAACCAAATTTCAAACTCTTCTTTAGAACTGCAAGAGAAGAAGAAGCTGTTGTTTCAAGCTACCCAGATTGTGGTCTTTTCTTATGGCAGCCCTAAGAGAGGTATTCATCTTGTAAAAAGCCTTTTTCCTTAGGTTACCAGGTAGGTCAACCCTCCTCTTTGTAGAATGTGCACTGGTTGGTTTCCTGTTCTCTAGGGTCCTCTCAATCTCCCTGATCAACAGATCAGGTGACTCACTGGAGTTGCAGGGCCCTTGGAAGGGTTCCATCATTCTCTGGGTACTGGCTGACCTTAGAGGGCAAGGGCCAAATATTGGCTGCTTTTTCCTTGGCTTTTTTATTTTCTTGACTTTAGTCTCCAAGTTTTGGGTTTTAAACATTCAGCAGACCAGTTTCACCAGTGTTTAAATGGGAGTAATGGGTTTTAATTTTACAATTACTCTTCCATTTAATTGAGGATTAATATTAGCACTTGGAAGTTAGCCTTATATCCTGTCTGTCCTGTTAGCGATGGCTTATGATCTCAAATTAAGACAAATTGTTCAATTAGAAGGAATACTTTTGCAAAACATTAATTGTAAAATCCAAACTCAAAATGGAGTTACTCTGGCTCAGGCCTGCATGTATCAGCTAACCTGCTCTTTGTGCTTCTGTGATTAATGCTTTGCTGTGCTTGCTTCTCACGGATGGGGGGGCAAAACCATAGGCTGCCAGACCCGCTGGCCAGTTACCTAGCCGCTGGACATAGGAGGCACTGTCATGGTTGAACTGTAAATAACTATAGGTTGAATACCTGCCAAATCATGTTTTCCTGAGTCATGTAGCTAGCCCACCCTATAATAACCTCTGAAACCCTCACTTCGGGGTCACTCTCTGAAGGAAAGGAGAGCTGACCCCAATCGATTGGCCTGTGTGCCTATTTCCTCAATAAACTTTGCTGCTTCTG
>PVHX01008438.1:0-15100 GCA_004024805.1 Geosciurus inauris | reverse complement strand
AATAGACAACAGTTACAAAGTTTACAAGGAAAATACAAAATGAAATTACCAATAATAGCAAAAACATATTTAGTTTGTATAATAGCTATGATCCAAGAAACATTTTTTTATAATTCTAAACCTTACTTAGTTATATGTTGTATGTCCTGTTTATTTTGAGATCACAGTAATCTTTACAAAAAAAATTTATCCTTTGAACACAACTTTAAAGAGTTTAAGTCTAATCTACTTTGAAATCATCTTAACATGGAGTAAGATGAGAAGCAGAGTCTTAACTCAGATGAGATGGGATTCTTGAAATATCTTAGGTAAAATGTTTTATTACTGAAGCTGATCTTTACCTCTTTTTTAAAATATCATTTTACAATGTTTTTATGTAGTGTTTTCTGAGTCTAACGAACGTTAGTTAACACAACACAACATTACATCTGAAACATCAATCAAACAAAAGCTAAGAGAGCTTTTAATCCTCTTTTGTGGGAAAGTGACAAAATGTTTTTATGTTTCACAATATTAACCTTTAAACAGATCAAGTTCTCATTATCTGTCAAAAATACACTTAAACTTCCACTCCAGTGTAAAAAGTAACATAAATTTTACATATACCTTGTTGATAACAGGTTCAGTTACAGAACATTAAATGATATAAATAAATCTCTAATTAAATTTGTTATTTCTATAAGTCTAAAATTACCATTACAGATAACTTTAGTTTAGAGAACATCAGCTTTGTAAAGTGCTCTCCTAAGCTTTATATTTTAAAATTTGTATACTAAAAGAACATGAATATATTCAGTATACAAAGAATAACTAACAATTAGCATCACAATTACACAGATGTCCTTATATTAACTAGTTTTAATTTTCATAGTAAAATTCAGAATTTGCAGATAACTACAAGTTTGTAGAGTTTAGCAATACTAGCAAAAATCAAGGAAAGCCTTAAATCTCTTATACATTTAGGGAACAGTGTTAATGATCAAAACTAGACTTAATCAAAGCAGACAGATACAAGCCAGTTTTTCAAATGGCAGTGTGGCCCTTCTATGCCAAATGTCATGTATAAAAGAGCGCACTTATTGGATAAACCTATATGAACTTCTATAAACGTTTACAGCACATTTAGATAAGGCTCAGACAAACATATTTAGTTTCAAACATATACATATCTCTAGTATAGCTCCAAAGTCTTGCACAAATTGGCATTCATCAGTGTAGGGTGTTTTTGTTTTTTTTTAAACAGGCAGAATAGGCAGACTAGAATATCTGGCAAAGTTGAATCAATACATTTCAAACAATTGTCCAGAAGAGAACAAATGCTCATTAATGCCTCTCTCTTAAGGGTTTTTTTTTCCCCCACCCTGCGGCAAGTTATTTCCTCCTAAAACAAATCTTGGTTGGGATATCATTGATCACCTTTCTGAGGGTCTCTTTGGCCTGAAAGTTCTTACTTACTTCTAGTAGACCTCCAGCAGAGCAGTCTCTGTTTTCTTTTCCTGGAAGGCACTTACAAATAAGGTTGTTGCTTTTTAGATAAGAATGTTATTTTTACATTTAATTTACACAACAAATTTATCCCAGGAGAGGGAAGAGACAGTCTGGCATATACAAGAACAAAAAACAAAAAACTGTGCCTTAATCTGTTTCCTTCCAGTTTGCACCCAAGGAGTTCAAGCACAGGCTATTGTTGTTTGACCATTCTCCCTTATCATCATCATAATGCCATCAACAAGTGAGTTCCCCATTGTCAATTGTGCCCAGAGCCTCTCTCTTTATATACATGTACATCTATGGTACTCTGCCCAATGAAGGTCACATTGACCATACAGAGATGGTTAAGGACCTCTCTTTTGCAGAAATCATCAGGGCCAAGAGACAGACACTTGCATACATGGGGACTTGAGGAGGCCCTTGTATTTTATCTCTGTGGGCAACAGGCTGGGCTGCATCCAGAAGTGTCCCCTGAACAAATGGGGCATCCTGTCAGATGTTAAAAGGGGAGACTATTTTGTCCCCAGGTTATCATTTAATAGTACTGGAACCCATTATACCATTCTTTGTGACTGGCAGTTTTTACCCTCACCTCATCCCCATAAGATAGGCTAGTTAATCAGACAATGAACGTAATGGGCCCCAAATAAGGTGTTCTCTTTTTTTCAAATGTATAGGCAACCCTGTAAGGTTAAGCATTTTAGTCCACTCTTTTGTCCCAAAGTAGCAGAAAAATTGAAATGGAGGCAGACCCAAATGGGAGTAACAAAAAATTCAAACTTAAGGACTAAAAAAACACAACCAAATAGAAAGTCATGGGCCAAGACACTAGCCTTGACATCTTCCCAACATCTACACAGCATAGATCCCAACAATTAGCCCCAATGCCTTTTAATGTTTGTTCAGCATGGACTCTGATCAATGCCTTTATCCGTAAGCCTTTAAGTCCCCAGACTAGTATACTCAAGTGGAAAAGATTTGCACCAGTTTCCCCCTCACATCACAGGGAGTTTCATCTTTTCTTTCTCTCATTCAAAACTAATTTTATTTCTATTATTTTTGTCCTTGGCCACCATCCATGGATTTCATTCCTTGAACCCATGACACAAGAACCCAGAAAGAAAATCAGTGAGGTCAACAGCCCACATAGATTTCATTTGCTGCAGAAGCAGCAAACTGAGCCCTGTTCTCAAACTCTGATTTTATTTTCATGGGATAAGAGTGGTTGGAAGGCAGGGTAGAGGCCGGGTCCTCTTTATCCATTTCTCTATAGACCAGACAGCTTTCCTGGGATTTTTTTTTCCCCTTTATCCCAGGACTGGTGTCCCTGACCCACAGCAGGATGATTTGCAGGTGCCTGGGGCCAGGATGGGAAGCAGTGCTCAGACCATGAGCACTGGGTTGAAAGGAATTTTTAAAAAAATTTTTTTAATCCTCTTTTGGTGTCCTGCTATATTTGCACATTTCAGGCAGCACTTTTTTGCATCTGAGTTTTTGACTGGACTCTTTATTATGTAATTGCATATGTGCCTGTACATACAGAATCTTTCACTTATTTTATCCCTGACAGACCAACTCCCAACTGCAAGATTATACAATAATTCAGAAAACCATTCAGAGACCAGATTGTTACAGTAAAACATCATCTTTTTCTTAGATAGATTTATATCTATAGTTGCCCCATTCAGCCAAAATCTTTCCCAAGAAACAATCTATAGGATCAACACAGTATCACCCATGTCTGAAAGGACCAGAAACAGGTACAAACAAACAAACAGAAAAAATAGAGATGGACAGAGAGGATCCCCAAACCATAGCCAACAGACAGAACCTTTAAAACCTTTAAAACAGAACAGATAGAGGAAAATCCCCCCAAGTTCCCAACTCCCACTAAACCATAACCTCTACACCAGTGATGCCACAGACGTCCCACAAAGGGGAACCATATATGTAGAATCAAGGGTCTTGGTATGTGTGCATACCAGGGAGGATTACCAAATGGCCAAGGTGTCACGACTTACTGCATTCGGTTTCCTTTTTCTCAAAATAGACCAAGATGGAGCCATCCATATAGTTCAGGGAAGGAAAGAGGGAGTTCCCTGAAGCAAAAGGGGCTTTAGCAGCTGTTGGGATGGTCCCTTGGTCCCTCCTTTTACTCACAGGAATAGCTCTTTTGGTTCAACCCGAGGCACATTTGCCCATCTCCTAACTTTCCAGTAGTTCTCAAAAAAGTTTGCCTTACATCCTCAGCATGGAAGTGCTGTTGCTTGGAATGATGGGCCTGCCCAAGGAAGCCAGAGCAGGGCTGTTCTTGAGTCCCATCTGGGTCACCAATTTCGTTACCAAAAGCTTAGTCCTTGTCCCCGATACCAATTCATGCCCATTTAGTCATGAAGACATGGTTTTGAGTAAAAGAATAAAAGGTTTATTGCTTTGCAAGCAAAGGAGAAACACAAGGGATTCCTTTCCCAGAGGCTGTGGTTCTGCCCATCAGGAAAAACAGGATTTTTAAAGAAGCTCTTTTTAAAGAGGCTACATTCCAGGTGTGCTTTGACAGGGGGTCCTAGGTGCACTCTGAAGGTGTGTCAAAATTCACTTGTTAATTTGGGAGCCAGTCACTTCCTAGATCTTCTGGTGACATCTCCTTCCTATGGAGCACAGATAACTCAAAGTAATCTTGTTCCCCACCCCCAGGTTAGGGAGTGGGGAAGGGAGAAGAGGAAAAGAAAAATATGTCCCTTTTAAAATAAGCAGCAAGGGCTATATTCAAAAGGTAAAATGAACCACTGTCACAACATCCTCTCTCAGTCTCCAGGAATCACAAGCTTTCTCTTTCCACAAAAGCCATTTTAAGATATGAAGGTCACAATCAGGTTTAAAGCCAGATAACAACTTCATATACTATCCTTTTCCTTCCAGTGATACTTTTAGTTCCCGTTTTTTGTTCCCACCCCACACCTGGCTGGGTTAGTGAAGCTGTAGACCAGACCTCTAAAGGGAAGGTTCTAGATGCCTGCAATCTCAGCATGTACCAGCAGAGGGAACAGTCTGACAATTGCACCACACACATATGATTGCTTACCCTACCTTACCACAGCCTTGGCTGTGAGAGGTGGAGAGAGGGTAAAGGAAGGAGGACAGTACCAGAACAAGGCCCGGCACTGGAAGACTAATAATCCTTCTACAGTTCATAGGGTTCTGTAATTACCTATACTATAAGCACCAAACCTTGAACTAAAATAGCTCCCTAAAAGAGCATCCACATAGGCACTCAGCTAGTGCTTCTTCCCAATGATTCTCTATCGTGGCTGTACCTCAGAATTATCTGATTCTTTGGGAGGTGTTGACCATGTTCTCCTCAACAGAACACACTTCCAGAATCATAAAGGAAGCGAACTGAAATGGAGCATGAAAATGGAAGTGACTACTTTTGTCTCTTAACTCATTATCTAGAGCTTACTGCCAAGTAGCACTCATCCCCAAGCACAGAGCCCAGGTCAACAGTCACTTGGATGTGAGGTGCCCTTGCTGGGAAGGCTTCTTCAAAGGGCAGACACAGTGGCTTCCCAACTGTCACCCCAGAACCCTCTATCTACATGGGTTTGGTTTTGCTCTTAGGAAAGTATCTACTGCTTCTGTTATCCAGCTAAACTGCAATGTCAGCAAAATCCTTAAAAGTCAGAATTTTACAGCCAAGATTATTGTATCCAATTTCTCTTTAAAAAGATCAATAAGGTTTCTAAATTAGACTGTATGTGCTAAAAGCCTGTCTGGAGAGAAAAGCTACCTGGGTGCTGCTGCATTTATTGACAAGTTTACCTGTGGTGATGAGAAGCTCGCTGCCCAAGGTAACAAAGTGAGAAAAATGCAAATGCAAGTCCTGGAGGGGACCAAGTGGCCAAGGCGTAACCAATCCATTCAATGATCTCGCCAAGGTAATTGGCTCCAGAAACATACGTAAACAAACCACCTGTGTGCAGAAGAATCAGAAAGTCAATGCTCAGAACCACATCCTTGTGACATTCCACCCCTCCATGTATTGTTCCAGAATACATAAAGGTAGCTAGAACAAAGGTGGGGGTGGATACTCCCTTTACAGTCATACGAGCTTGATGGAGTTCTCCTGGGGAGAAGGAAAAACAGCAACAGCATCCTGTTGCTGTAGAACATTCTGGAATCCTGAGAATGGCTCCCCAGCCTGATGGGCTCCATCCAGATCTCCAACAACCGCTGGACCACAAGCATTGGGCAGGACAAAGAAGAAGTGCTTTATGTTTTGTTCCATCAAGGGACATTTTCAGGGTACTTCTTACCTTCCTTCCCATTCCCTGGACACCCCACTACCAGTCAGTCGGCACACTGCATGGTCACAGTTACACAAGTGGCACAGCATACTATGTTAAAATTATGCAAATCTGAATGGATATAAGAAGTAATTAGTTCTGTTCTGGCATTTGATCCTTTCCCCATGCTGCCTTTCTACCAAAGCACTATACTATGTTCAAGTTTAAAGTAGGAAGCTTTTGTCCTTCTGGAGGTTGGTGAGGTCTACTTCTGTCGATTTTTAATGTATCATTTCCTATCCAACCAGATATTTTCTCTTTCAGATCTATATCTAGAAACCAGCACAATTCTAATGATATTAAATCATTACTCAAACTTTATCACCCATACTAAACTGGGGAAGTTTTGACTATAGTTTTCTATGCTATATATAAATGTTTTGTTTTAAAATCATCTCCTACCATAACCCAAAACTTGGAAACTAACCCTAGTAATGTGTCATTTAAGAACTTTCTCTGTTCTTCTTTGTCGAGTTATTAAGTGAAGGTTTTAAAATGCCAAAACCCTTTAAAATTATTTTCCTTACAGATGTTTCAGTGGTTTCCTAATGACCAATCCCAGGCCCTGGGAGGAGCCACTACTGTGTTACAAAGGGCCTATATTACCTATGAGCACAATAAATGGCATATCTCAACCTACTGAATCATTTTTGTTTGAGGTAGATACTGTCAGGGTATTAACAATAATCAAATAATTTATATGAATTTATAGTAGTTTTGACATTATTTTCTTAATCAATGGATATCAATCTAAACTAACATAATGTCATAATTCAGGACACTTTTTACTATAAATAAAGGGTTGCATTTACACCACGAAGGGTGGGAACCACCGACCCACCTGAATGTGTTAAAGGAGTACTGCAACTGATTCATTCCCACCTGCTTATCTATTAATCTCACACCCTTGTTTCTTGAGAATAATTGGAATTTCAAATATTCTGCACCTTCATCTCCAAAAATGTATACCCATGTGCTGCATAACAATACGTCTGTCAATATAGATTGCTTATACAGTGGTGACCATTTAGATTATAATTATAGTGAATCATAACCAGCATAATGTCATAACACAAGGCACTACTTGTGTATTCATGGTGACACTGGTATAAACAAACCTAATACACATTAAATTATATATAGGACATAATACTTAATAATGATAATAAACTACTGTGCTATGTTCATAAATTTACTGTACTGTATTATTTTTTGTTATTTTAGAATATGAAAAAAGTTAACTGTAAAACATTCTTAAGCAAGTATTCCAAAAAAACAAACAAACCATTTTTATCATAGGATAGTAAAGCTAAATGCATGTTATTATTCGTAATAGTTTCCAGTAGGACAAGATATGAAGGTGGAAGTCATGATTTCAATGATTCTGAACTCCTGTTGACCTAGGCTAACAACTAGGCTAGGCTGTGTTTGTGTCTTGGTTTTTAACAAAAATGTTTGAATGGTAAAAATACGCACAGTTAAAAAAAAAATTAAAAGTGGGCTAGAGCCTAGGTGCTCAGTAGGCTATGCTGTCTAGGTTCTTGTGAGTGTATTCTATGATGCTGACACAACAATGAAATCTTTAGCTTCATTTATTAACTCAGAAAGGATTACACTCTGGGTGCATGACAATCTTATCGACTACAACTAGATTGCAATCTATTCCTACCCTACCCAAGCCTGGCACCTTCTTCCACCTTCAGAATATGATGATCTTCCTCTCTGATGGTTCTTGTAGCTGTATTGAGCTTCTGGGTACATATGAAAAATGCAGGTGTGCTGCGGAGGGGACAGGGCGTGGAGGGGAAGTCAAGAGCAAGCCAGAACTTGTTGCATACTTATGCATTCGATACTCTCCACTTGTTACAGCTTAATCCCTAGGACAGGCTCCAAGGAACAGTGGGAACCTGGTGGATAGGGGAGGCATTACCTTGTGGAATCCTGTAGGTGATTTCTCCAGGCTTCCTGAGCTGGCGCAATATATAGTCACTGTGAATGTTGATTCCCATTCCCAAAATAAATAGGAAGACACCTTGGTAAATAAGAGAGAAAGAAAATTGAAAAATGTGTCCTGATTTTGACATTTTTCAGACATGCTGAGTTTAAAAAAAAAATGAAAGAATTAATCTAGGATACTCAGATATGGTCCCAAGTTTGGGGGCAGGAAAAAGGGTTGTGCTGTTGTTCCCCAAAACAAAATACTGACCTGCACCATGATGTGTGGTGGAGACAGGTGAGAGAGGAGAGGAGAGCAGGAGACAGCAACATTGTGATATACTTAAATAAACTAATCAAATAAATGAAAGAATAATAGTCTGCTCCAGGCTCATTCCAATAAACTGGCTGGCTGACTTAACAATCATTCTACCTTATTCTCTTTTGTCCACGGTAGAGGCTGAAAACCTGAAAGGTGATCAAATCACCTAACTCTGCCAAAAAAAGTTAAGGGGAAACCTTCTGGAGACTTTCTCAGATATCTTTTACTTTTCTGATAAAGGTGACAGATGGGACCAAAGCCTTCTTCCTTCTTCATCCTGACTTGATTGCCAGAGGTAATGTCTTCAGCTGCAGCCAGTGTCTTGCAACTATAAATGACTAAAAAGAAAACTACACTGTTTAAGAACAGTGGAGCATTAAGATAGGAAGTGTCTGGGTTCTTAGTGACATCAGTAAGCCACCAAAGGAATGGAGATAACACCTTCCTTTAGAAACTTCTTGTTATGTAAGAAATATAAACATACTGTGTATAGTGTTCATAGCTTTATTCATTTAATTTAACCACATATCCTGAAAGTGTCTCCACAAATACCATTCACTGGTGCAGAAAAAGTCCTGGTATTAGGTAAGAAGTTTCAGAATTAGGCACGCTAGGTCCTTCAACCCAATGGGCAGTACCATAGTCCAGAAACATTCTCTGTCCCACAAAGAGGCTCAACCACACTTCTCAATAAAATATGTTTGTACAAATCAAAATACAGCAGGCAAAAATCACTAAAAGTTTAATTTAAACAATCAGATCTAATTTCACCTAATTCAGTGTGGTGTGAAATCATGATTTTTCTACCTTGTCTTGTCAAAGTATCACCGGTCTGAAAGAAAGGTTATCTAGGATGGAGGGCAAGGAGGAAAGAGTGGGAAAAGAGAATACACAGAAGTAGGGGGGGAAAGGGAACCTTGGACCAGCTGTCCGGGTGCCCTTGAGGAAGTCACTTTGAAGACAAGCATTAGAGGTGTTTTTATGCTTTACTAGTACTATGTAAGGAACACCCATCAACCATCTATATAAAACTCCCTTCAATCAGTATCCCAGCAAGAAGGGCTTTTTCCTCCAGCAGGCTTCTAGAATAAATTTACCTTCCTTGCCTCAACATTTTATCTCTCATCTTAACTGACCTGTCATAGGGTAAGCAGCCTGACTTGTTCCCATGACAAATTTGGTGAGCCAGCCAGAAGGATTGCTGTTTGGGGCAAGCCAGCTCCATGAAGGGGGAAGTCTCTGCACTAACTCTAGTAACTGCAGGACCCCTTTTTATTCTGGGAACTCTCCTTTGTTTTCATCAGTCATGGTGCAGGCTGCCCAAGCACCCTGTGTTCATGCAAGCAGTTAACACTTGGGTGAGCCAGTAGGCTCTTCAGCTGAGTAAGTCATTCTGATGTGCACACTGGGAACTCCCACTCTCTGCTATCTGAACACTTCTGCCATTTTCATTTGGTAGCATTTGTGTGGATGAAAATCTCACCATTATGGCATTTCAGCCATTCAAAACCTGGTACTGTTAGGCAGCTAAAATAGTTATTGGACTTTATACCCAGTTCTGTATCTATGGTGCCTTGTATTTGTGTGTCTCTATGCATAGAGAGGAGAGGCTAAAGGGCTGTCCCAAGATAAAGAAAAGGACAGAGAAGAAAAACAAAACTTTTAAAACTCAACCTGCTATGTGACCTGAAAATTTTTAGTTAATTGTATATCTATAGTAATTAAATCTCCTAGGGAATTCTATTCAAATTGACTTACAGATAAATGACTGAATAAATGTGTTACTTTAAATTTGTGGATAAAATAAAAACTAAAATGTCTTCAGAATTGTTAGCATACGTTTTTGTTTTTGGATTTCTGACCAATCAGGATTATACTTTTCTCTGTTAGATGTTTAAGATGAAAGTCCTTTTTATATTGAAGAACGTTTAATTTTAGTACAAAAAAGAGATATTTTAGAATATGCAAAATAATACATTTAGTTTTTCTCATTTTGTTAAAGGTGTGTGTATATGTGAGAGCAAGGCCTTCCATATTATCTGAGTTTTAGCTAAACTAAAATCACGCAGAAAATTGTAGAGTTAAAGATACGTAGGTTTAATTCATAAAATTTAATCAATAAGTGTTCTCTTTTATACAATATCCATCACATCTGAATGAATGTATTAAATGATTGTTACTAAGTTGTGATTTTTTTTATGGTTGTAGCCAAAGTCATTCAAACAGTAAGAGGAGAAAGAGAAGAAAAGAAAAGGTTATGATTTTCTGTGTTTGTTATGACTGAGTAAGCATTTTGTTATTATTGTGTATATGAGATATATACCAGCCATTAAGTCAATTTGTGGTCATTAGCACGGTCTCCTAAACTTATAACAGATCTAAAGTAGTCTTTTAGTTATTCAACTTTTGTAGACCTATTTGAAAAGCAAAGCAATTCTATTATAGTTATCCTACTAATACATGGATTCTGTATTTTCTTTAAAAGCAAAAGCCAAATTTATGTATTATAAAGGACTTGCATGTATCTGCGGTGCTAGTTATTTCTAGCTATCTTGTATGGTAAGTGTATTTGTGTTCCCCAAGTGTACAAGCCTTAAGCTTAGGAGAGCACTTTACCAAGCTGATGCCCTCAAAATCAGACTTGTTTATAGCAATAGTCTTTTACAGGTTTATGTTTGTGTGCTTTTAATTGTAGAATTTTGCATGGCTTTCATCTTTACATGAAGATGACTAAACATCCCCAAAGGTTACATTCCAAGCAGCGCTGTAATGGGAGCTCATTTCATGCTTGGAACATAAACTTTGCTACTCAACCACTGGTGGCTTATTTTAAAACTGTGATATTTTTATTCTTTTTCTTCCTCTTTTCCTTCTCCCCCTCCCTAACAACAAGAGTAACAAGATTAATATTTTTCCCAACCCAGGCTCAGATTTGTGTTCTTTGTTTGCCCAAAAGAATAAAGAAACTCTGGACCTGGGAACTGGAGTAATGGCTCTCTCAAGGACACCAGCTGGATATTCATTATATATACTGATAATAATTATACTTAGAGCCCGGTCCTTGTAGTCGCCTCTTAAAAGTACTTATTTCACCTTATGAGTGAGATAGTAGTCTTTGGGACCTCTACCTACTGCCTTCCCCTTCGCTAGCAAATCAATAAAACTTCTTTTTCCTAGGCTGGGGTTGTAGCTCAGTGGTAGAGCACTTGCCTAGCATGTGTAAAGCACTGGGTTCGATTCTCAGCACTGCATGTAAAATGAATAAATAAAAAATAATAATAAAGGTCCATCAACAACTAAAAAGAAATATTTTTTAAACTTCTTCTTCCATTTTCTCATAGACTTTGTCCTCATTATTTGGAATGGCATCAGGAGCAAAGGCTGAGCTTTTGGTATTAACTGGTGACCCAGATAGTACCTGAAAGTATTCCATGTTGCAGATTTCTGGATGGGTCCAGAACTAGGATTAACCCTGCCCCCCTCCACTCTCCTCCATGCTGAGGGTGTGCAGTGGCTGGTGAGCTTATTGAGAGTTGACTAGTTAGGATTTCAGAGATGGGGTAAATTTGCTTCAATTTGAACCATTTTGATGAAGATGCCATCTGAGTGGTACCCAGTGTTCTGGCAGCAAAGCCAAGTGGGTGTCAGAATCTCCTGGAGTCCCCATGCATGCAGGCACCTGCCTCTTGGCCCTGCTGATTTCCATAGAGAAAAACTTAACAACAGAAGGGCAAATTTTAAAAACAAAAAGAACTGATTCCTTTAAGTATCTCCTTTTTTAATTTTTCTAAGTATTGTGAATACACCTCTGAACTTTTAGAGTAAATCTATCTTACACATAGAAAAGACACTAATAAAGATCCAGAGCTCCTGAAAATCTCCATATGGTCAATATGACCTTCATCGGGAAGAGCATCCCAGACATTGGCAAAAAGCTTCAGCAGGTAAAGAGAACAGTTGACATAAAGCCTTCACAGCAAGTTGGTAATGCCTTTAATGTATATGATGTCCAGGAGGAATAGAAACTAAAGCCAACGCATGCATTATTGGCAGCCCCTGCAAAAGGATCCTCAAAAAATAAAAAATCTAGAGGAAAGAATGTGAAGGACTGCTCTCCATTCAAAAAAAAAAAAATTAAATCAGTATACCTACTATTAAAAAACAGTCCCATAGGGGCCCTGGATACAATTAACAGTGAGAACACAATTAATGTTAATAATACCAAGGCAGTGATAGGAATGACAGATCAGACTCAGGAGATTTCATGGCTCCAACCCCTTGAATGCAACCTGGAAGAACACAGATGAAGGCATAGCTTCGTACATGCCAGATTGTCTGATCCCTCTTCTGGGATGAGATTTGTTATGTAAATTAAATGTTCAAGTAACCTTCTTGCACAAAAAGCAATGACTTCGTTTGCAAGTGAAGGAAGGAAGCCGACTGTACTGGAGTCTACAGCAAAGTGAGGAAGGCCACATGGCCGATGGGGAAGGACAGTCAGTTCTACCTTAAGATCTTACTTAAGGAGGGCATCGCCTGCCCGGAGAAGAAGCAATACCTGCTCAGGAGAAAGGCACGGAGAGGAATTCGGCCTCTTCTAGGAAAAATTTTAAAGCATGTGTTGGTTCAGCCCTGTCGCTCCCTCTGCAATATCCCTGTCTTGCCAGCGAGGAAACCTCACACTGGTGAGTATCAATTTGTGCAACTTGAGTGCTATAAATTATATTGTCAGGCTGTTCAGCTCACTGTACCAAATCCCTACACCCTGCTGACTGTGAGGCCAGGTAACAATGGCTGTTTCACAGTGCTGGATTTAAAGGATGTGTTCTTCTGAATCCACATGGAAAGGAGGTCCCAATTACTGTTTTCTTTCGAGTAGCAGGACCCTAACACCAAAGTAATCACCCAGTATTACTGGACTGTCCTACCTGAGGGATTTAAAACATCCTCTGATCTGTTTAATGAGCACCTAGCAAAAGACCTACAAGCATGACAGCTGGATCAAGGAATCCTTTTGCCACATGGGGATGACCTTCTCATGCCCCCAGCTGTGAACACTGCCTTTCAAACACAATTATTGTACTGAATCACCTCATTTCATGCAGATATAAGGTGTCCACTAAAAAGGCTCATATTTGTAAACAAGTCACCTATGGGGATTCCAGATTAGCCGAGGAACCCAAAGTTTGATGTCAGATGGGAAGCAGGCTATCTTGAGCCTTAGAGAACCCGGAACCAAAGGTAGTAGCATGGGTTTTTTGGAATGGCAGGATTCTGCCACATTTAGATTAGTAGCCAGACCACTATATGAGGCCTTAAAAAAAATAGAACCTTTGATTTGGACCTCAGAATGCCAAATGTCATTTAAAAGTTAAAACAAAGCTTTGCCTGACATATAAGAAATTCAATCTATATGTACATGAGAAACAAGGTACAGCCCTTGGGGTCTCTTACAGGTATTGGTAGACATACAGTGACTAGTCAACAGCTTGTCCACAGCTTGCAAAAGGATGGTACTCCTGCCTTCAGGCGATGACTGTCCCTTGTTATTTACTCCAAGAGGCTGAGAAGTGCATTCTAGGGCCACCCATTACTATGTGTTCCTTATCAAATCTTGGTCCTACCATAATAGGAGAGTGGCTACTAGATGACTGATGGGAGGATGGAGAGATACCAGGTCATCCTGCCAGAGAACCCAAATGTCACCTTAAAACCACGTCCACCCTAAATCCAGGGATGCTATTGCCAGCTGATGATGGACCAATACAACATAACTGTCTTGCAGATCTTGGAGACTGTTTATCAGGTTGGATCTGTCTGATCATCCTATCACAGAGATGTAGCAGGACCTCTTCATCAACAGGAGCAGCTTCATGGACAATGATCAGTGAATATCGGATATGGCATGGTCACAGAACAACAGGTATTTGAAGTCAAGGCTTCGCTGCTAGAAGCATAAGCCTAGAAAGCGAGCACATTGCTCTGAGAAGATCTCTGAGACTATTTAAAGGAAGGAAGGTAAATATTTACACTGATTCAAAATATGCTTTCATAATAGCATTTGCACATGCAACCATTTGGAAAGAGTGATCCTCACCATTGAAAACAAGAATATTAAACATGTCCTTAAAATACCGGCATTGATACAGGCCATGGCCAAATGAAAGCAGGTAGCAATCACGCACTGTTCTGGTCCTCAGAAGACTGACACTTCCATAGCCAGCTGAAATCAGGCCATTAATAGAGCAACCAACGGGCCAAAAAGAGCAAACTATTAATCAGCTCTCTGATATCTCAGCTTGAATTAGACCAATCTCCTTATATTAATGAGGATGAGAAATGGGCCACAGAGTTCAGACTTCTGGGCTAGCGCTGCCAAGTGGATACAGGATTCCCATGTGTTCATTTGCCTGCCCAAAGTACTGATTTGGCATCTACATGAGAATGCTCACTGTGGAAGGAACACCTTGGTGAATGTCATCAAGCCCCCTTGTGAGGGTCACACTTCCAACAGACTGCCTGGTGGGTAAGTCAGAACTGTGTCTTATATGCCCAAAACAATCCAAAGACTGAAAAGCAGTTTATTGTAAAAGGAACACAGCCCTTCAATGATTGGCAAGTAAATTATATTCAAATACCCCATTCCCTGGGAAAACTTTAGATATTTGCTTGTACGAGAAGATAGCTTTTCAGGACAGATTGAGGCTTATCCCATCAGAACAAAAAAAAAAAAAAATAAGATTTGAAAATAACAAGCTCTCTTGAAGAAGTTGATCCCAAGACATAGGTTCCTTTTTGATATGTGTCTTATCTAATACTCAGATCATATTCTGATTTCCTCAGATGTCTCCCAGATACCCCTTGGAGGTGGTTTGTGCAAACCAAAGTGCAATGTAAGGCCACATCTTATATCCGGATGTTATATCCTTTAAATGTAGACTCCTTCCTTTCTTCTTCTCCTCCTCCTTCTCCTCCTCCTCCTACTTCTTCTTCTTCTTGTTTATTTGTT